>GL501545.1:1259402-1271647 GCA_000149185.1 Mayetiola destructor
AAAAGAAAAAAAATAATAGATAAATTGTATTACTGAAAATTGTGAACGAGTTAGACAAAAATGAACATAAATTACCCAAATGAACATGTGAAATTTTTACATTTCATATGCAAAATGCTCATTGCTGATTGCTTGTTGTTGTTTGTTGCTCTATCTGAATCGCTAACCAACAACAGCCACATTGGCAAAGAGAATTTCATTTGATTTCATTTCACATATTTATTTGTAAATTCAGCGCCAATTTTTGATTAGCGTTCCGAGGAAAATAAGTTTTTCAGTTTCATTTGTCGGATAGGACACTGTGTACGTTTTGCTTCTTCATCAGTGTGTGTGTGTGTGTGTGTGTGTATTTTGAATCTGTTTTGCAATGCTTTCTTTATGTTCGATTGTTATTATTATTGTTGTTAGATGGTATACTGTACGGTGTATGCATATATTGTGTGTGTGTGTATTTTCGAATGCATGAGAAATTCTTTGTGAAATTTCCTCTCAATTTGACTTATTTGCGCCCCATTTGCATTTTCTTTTCATAATTAATCATTATTGTGTAAGGCTGCGACAGAGTAGAAAAACCAAAGTGACTAAACGACCGACGGAGAAAGTAAAAGTGAATAGCGAACAGAGATTGCTGTGCAATGTACGTACAGTTTACATGTGCACAATTCTCACTTGATTAGAAGATCGAATAAATGAAATATCGAATACACGTTGAATGCATTTCGCATATGCCTGATTTACGTATTTCTCACAAATGACATACCAAAAAGGTTTTTTTTTTACATCTTAATGCCAAACACTTCTACAAACTCATTAGTTTGCAAAACAAGTGAATGGCTTAAGAGCCAAAACCATAATTCTACCAAACACTAACTACCAAATCATATTTTTCTCTGTCTTTCTGTCGGTGTATATGGAATATGGACAATGGATGAGACTTCATCATCGATGTCACACCATCGAATAAATGTAAATAATTTTCAATGGATGAAGTGCAAGTGAACAATGTGGAAATGTAGAAATGTGGAAATGTGAACGTTTAAACGGTCTGCTGTATGGTCTGCACACAAGTTGATTGTAATTGATGCAAATATGCTTTCGTTGTGCCTGTATCGTTGTCGTCCATCTCGCTTTCTCTCATATCTTTTTCCAATTAATTAAAAACGGCGCACATTCAGAGATAAGTGCGTTTCAGGTCAGACGCTCAAGAAATGAAGTTATTTGGAAAATAGGCTCGTTTACTGACTTAAATCATACATTTACTACTTCTATTCCAATATATTTGATGTGAAAATTTAATGGACATTTCTCAATAAATCGAATTTCACAGTTGAAGTTTTACAACTTTGCCCTATTCGTTGGAATGACATTTGTTTGATTTCAAGTTGCACTTACGCAAGTGGCATGATAATGAATGCAATTGCATTCAGACTTTGGAATGGTTGCCAACCGTTTTTATTTATATATTTTTTTCTCTCTCTTTCGCTTTATTTTTTGGAAAGCGAGAGGACGACTGAATCAAATATCTCAATTTCACTTTCAATAGTAACATTTTGTTTCTCTTTTGCTGTTTCTTTTTGCATTGTCGCTCGCGATGTGAGCAAATGTATGGAACTTGAAATGTTGTACCACTGTGCCAGTAATTAAGGTATAAACAAACAAGCGCATAAAAGAGGCTGTTGATTTTATGATTGGAAAATGGCACATCACATCTTCGGCTGCAGCCGAATCAAAGTTAGAAAGTTGAAGAAATTTCAAGACGCAATGTGTTATCTATTATGTGTTATGTTTCATTCCCAATCGATTGAATTGTCTAAATTGCCAATGGAAGTATTCTCGATTTGAAGTGGACAATTTTCGCAGTTTTCGATGTGTGTGTGTGTGTGCGAACATTGGCCATTCATCGAATGAAAGAAGAAAAATTTCCTTTTTTATAAATTTAAATCGAATTTCGCCCGAACGGATGAAAGGAAAAAATTCAGTTGGCTGAACAGCGAACATTGAATATAATGTTGATTTATTGTTATTTTAATGTGCATATGAATGCGCAAACATACATATCATGAATCTTCCCATTTTAGCCGATGAAATGTTTAACTCAATTCGATATTTGATTTTGTTGCAATTATTTTTATGCATTCAATTCAATTCAAGATAAATGTCTATAAATTCTATTTGTATATCGAACGGTCAATGCACATTGCACATGCTACACAATGGTTTCGGCTTGTTTTCTGTGGGCAGAATAGACACAGATCACGCATACCAAATCAAAAAAAACACAAAACCCCATCTCGGAAACGAGAGAAAAATAAACGTTTAACCAATTTTATTCGGGAAATGTTTGCATTATAATTTTGTGTTCCGATTTTCCACCCCTTTCGAAACTGCTATACATATATTTCTACGAAAAATCGGTTTTCAAATGTTTGTTGATTATGGTGCTCATTGGAAACTGAGATCCCTTTTCAATTAATTTTTTTTTTCGTTTTAAATGTTTTGCCAAAAATGAATAAGAATGCAACGTTCACATGTTTAATGTTTAATTATTTCTTATGAGGCCGATACGATGAACCATTCAATGTATTCTTTTTGTTGTCATTTGAGTAACATTTATTGTGGATAGAAAAGAAGCGACAGAACGAGAAGAAAAATGTTTGCAAAAGAGAAACTCAATTCAATTGAATGGATCAGATGGGATTTTATGATGTTTTATGGCGACCAATGTGCAACAAAATGCATGTTTCAATTGACGCCTAAATGTGCAGTTCAGATCCAGACGATTACATATACACTCGCGCAAATGTGCTCATATTCACGGTAAACAACTGAAAGTAATGCATAACAAAGAGGGAAAAAGCGGCAAGCAACTAACACCCGTTGAATGGCTCTTGTTCTCAAAATACGTAAATAAATTGCGGATAAACGGTCAAAATGAAGAAAAAAAAACGAAAAAAAACGCACGTCTACTGCATGACTGTCTCGCTATTACTTATGCAATTATTGTATATTTTAATGTTGAATTGATGGATGCGATGATTCGGACAGAGACTGAATTTTATTTCCTGGCACGGTCGTTGTCCGAGCCAAGCCACGCGCGTTGATAGTAGCCGAGAAATCAACTGCTTCAAATTAAATGCTTAACAATGGAAACAATCGCTTCAACGTATTGCCCAATTCAACAGAATCATGCACAAATTCGAAATTCAGTCTCTGGTTGTCTGTGTACATGGGAATCCATTTAATATCTGTAAAACATGCTGATACGATTCTGTAATGGGTGTTTGTTCGGTAACATTCAAAAGGCGGCTAATGGAATAGAAAAAATTTAAAAAAAAAGCAAAAAAAGAAAAATCGTTAAGAGAATAAACGATGCTGAGAATCCGTAATGCATGGCATCCATTGGGGAAAAAAATGAAAAGAAAAGAAAAACCATCTAAAACATGAACGGAGGAAAAGAAAGAGAAAAAACATCATCGAGTGTAGCATTGTAGGCTATGTAGTTGGCGATTTTAAGTTGAAACTTATTCGAAAATGGAATGATGATTGGTTTCGGTGTACGGACATTCGAATGGCGTTAACAGAACCAACACATGAATAGACAAGTAATGACACCAACATCAAAAATAAAATAAACAAAAACAAAACAGCATACAGAACAAGAAAACCAGATGATTTGTGATTTGTGAATACAAATGATTCAAAAGAAGAAAAAGAGAAATGCGAACGGAATAATTGGATTGACTGACGAGAATTTCGAGAATTTCAATTTGAAACCAAATGGTAACGTTATCGACCACATGAATTTCAAGAGCTACAGAAGCGAATATTCAAACAAAACAGAACAAAAGCACACAGACAAATTGGAAATCAATGAATCAGAGTGCGGAGTCCATCGTGCGTATATGGATTTTTTGAGGAAAAAAAAAAAATTTATAAAAAAATGAACAAAAATACGAATAAAATTTCAAAGAGAAACAATTGAAAAGGAAATTCTTATTCAACCAGATTGAATTAACGCATTCTTGACGAATCATAATGCGTAAATGTGAGCATCTCTCATCATATCTTAACAATTGAGCCGGGCACCGAACATAATACGTTTCGAACCGGCAACAATTGATGTTGAACGAAAAACACATGTAATGAGAATGGAGGAAACACAAATCAAGATTCAAACAATTAAATCATATTTTTCGAAGGAGGAACAACGGAACCCCAATGATAATGATCAGTACAAAAATGCGATCGAAGGACCGAATAAAAGCAACAATTCGTTTAAATGTTGAAAGTACAGATAATGCCAAAGTTGACTGTTTTGATGTGGATTTTATGCTTTTGTTGCTTCGTTGTTTTTCTGGTTTCTTTGATGGTTTCATCGCAATTTTTGTGTTCCTTTTTCACATCTATTTATATTCGACAAAAGAGAGAAGAGCCACGAAAGAGCAAACAAACCAAACCAAACGAACTTTTACTGACTGACTGACTGACTGACTGTCACTGATGTATCGAATATCAATAAGAAAAAAATATATTTCACATTCCATAAACGATATTCGGTATGTATATTTTGCTGCTTATTGCTGACAAAACGAATGAACGAACGAGCGAACGAATAAATGAATGAAAGAAAGAACGAAAGATGGAATAGTAGTAGATGTGGTGTCTGCTAACACATCTATAAATGCGCTATGTCTTATGTTTAATGTATTTTGTGAAACATTCAATTGCTCCATTTACTATTTACTTTTCATTTTCATTCTAATTTTTCATCCTGTGGAATGATGAAACTTTATCATTTATGTTAAATAGACTGTTTGACTGAATGTTTTCATAAAAGGCTTTCAAATATTTAATAAAAATGCGCCAATTTGCCAAACTTATTCTCTTGTTATGTTTTTCTTCTCGTTTTGACTGACTGCGAGTTCAGGATACAGTGTACATTGTAAAAACATTCAAAGTGTGATGCTGTTTCACTGAAATGAGCTTTTTCGTATCGTATAATTAACGAAATGTCTCGAATGACAATCGTTTCACATTTCGTCAATCATATTTCATTTTCATTTTGATTGTTGTTGTAAGGCCTTCCATCGCCTAGAATATGTAGCGATTCGAATGTTTCCATCGAACTTCGATACGAAATTAAAACAATATATAATGCTACTTTTATGGGAGTGAATTAGAACCAATTCGAAATAAAGCATGCATTTCCTTGATAAATAAATAATTATAGACATTCGCAACTCTTTTTTATCGAATCATCGAATTGATGAGCATATTAAGAGTCACTTTATTATCATTTGATTTTTGTTTCGATTGATTGTCAGTTTGAGGTTGCAAAACTAATATTTATACATAAAATATTAATGTGATGGCACACGATCGCATACATTCGGAATCAATAAATTTTGAGAACATTATCTCATATATATCGACTAATTGAGTGGCCCATTTTCATTCTCTTTGAAGAAAACTTTCTCTTTTGCCAATTAAGTGTTCCAATTCCATATATCCAGATCGTGAATTACATATCATGTTTCATGCCTCATGTCTCATGAACATATGTTATTGTCTCTGAAATAAAAACACCAAATGCTCAAAAATTACAATTACAATTTGTATTCATTTGAAATGGAATTTAAAGCAGGAGGTGACGATTACGATGACAAAACGGCCCGTTCATCATCAAATAGAAATAGACATTCATACTTAATACAATTCAAACATGTCATACTATTAAAGTCCGGACGCGTCTGTTGAATAGTAGTGAGAGTTTAAAGAGTCTAGAAATAATAGACGAAAACAAAATAGCACACACAGTACACAGCACGAATAACGCAAAATACGCGCAACGAATAAAGAGAAATTCAATCGCTTTGGCTAGAAAAAATAAAAATAAAAATAAAATTATGTATTAAAGTTCATATTGGCCACAAATATCATACAACATGAGTATTACATTTTTCAATTTCACTTTATTCGTTGTGCGTATTGAGTATTTTTGTATGTTGGCTTTGAGTCGTTGAGCTTGGAGTTGTTTGTCGTTAGTGTCAAAATGAATTGAATGCATTTTCGCATTTTGTTTTATTTTTTTTCTCGAATTTTCAGACATTAAAACTTGGTTAAAATTTGATTTTAATTTAACATGTAGCATGTAACTGTTTCTATCGGTTTCTATTATTATTATGGTGACCATGTTACTGTTGACCAATGGAAAATAAAAAGGAGAAGATGAAGAAATGGTAGGAAATGAGTAAGTCCTTAACTGAAATCGGCTTCTGAATTTGAAATAAAACGAAAGCTCAACTGTTATGAATATTCGTGGATATTTCGTTCGAATAAAACGAAAACGAATAAATTTAAATTTTACAAATTTTTATCTTCCATGTGGCAGCATCGTTCTTGAACTATCAATGTCACAAGTCGAATCTGTAAGGCTTTAGTCTGATAAAATGGCGGTAAATGGGCAAGCGTTTTGTATTAGACGCAAAACAGCAACAATAAAGCAAACAATAAACAGTCTTTCCGTTCATGCACTTCATACTCTTCATGGTTTATTGAAATTTTTGTACGTTGTCGCTTTCTTTTGCCACCGCTTTTTCAGATACAAAAGATAAATTGACTTCAACGCATCGAGTAAAATTGACGGAACGACAACGAAGCCAACATTAAATAAAAACAAAAATATCACGCAATTGTTGATGAGCGTTTAACACACCGGTACAGGAAGTAAAATAGAAGCAAGACATTCCGCATTCCGCATTGTAAAAGAGATGATTAGCTCGAAGCAATAATGGGATAATTGTTACATTTTCCATTATTAATTTCCCACTCTTGGTGCATTGGTGAGTGGCTGTATATATATATCATGATGATCATAGACATTTGATTTTGTTTAATTTTTACCATTTAAGTTTTTAAGGCTCGACCCAAAAACAAGTGGGTGCAGCTTATATGAAAAAATATGATTATTTTCGACGAACATAATCCATAATTATCATCACACATTTGAGTATAAATGCATTTCGTCCAGTGCATCAGTTTGTGCATTGAGCATGTACCGTTGCATCGTCTTGCAGCGATTATATTTTGAAAAATTTATCACAAAAGTTTGTGTGATTAGCATGATCAACGTGTCACTTATTTTTTTTTTTGATTTTAGTTTTCCTATTTCCTTCGCTTCAGGAGTTAAACTATGTTTGTACGTTCGAAATTTTCAAAGGATTTTATTTTTGAAAGTGCCATTATTTTGGTGTCCTACTTTAAAATGTGAGATATCTTTTATTTTATCTTTCACATGCATGATTTTCCCGATTTGTGGCACAAAGCGACAGCTACCACTATTAAAAGGATTTTGATTTTTGTTTTTCTTTTTTTAAATTTATTGGTGGCAACCTTCTTTAACCCTATTTTTGTTCGCCCAATCGAGTCTATCTTGTTTTTCCTTCTTAGTTTGCAATTCGTTAGTGGGAAGATTTCAAAATGAATGCATTAAAGCGCATAGCAACGACGACAGGGCTGGGCGAAAATACGAATGCAAATATTCGCATTTATAAACCGATTTAATCGCTTCGCATTTGCCTTAAATGAGAATTTTATTTTGCCCAGCCCTGAACGACGATATGTTCAACGTCTGAAAAAGATTGCATGCACAATGCACATCCTCATTTTCATACAACGAAAAAAAAAAATTGGGGAAAATATATAGAACAGGGATCATCCTTTGCACTTTGCAACAATTGTGCAAAACGCTGGAACATTTTCCGTCATCTTTTTACAAAAAATAAACAAATCGTCGTTACTTCCATTCAGATATTATGTCATCAGACATTGATGAATTTCAAATGCATCGCCTTCAATACAAACAGACATATTTATATTTAATATTGCATATATGCATATATGCATACATGCTCAATATGATCATAATATTTTCGAAAAATAATCTACATCAGACTGATTCGTTTTCCACTCAGTGATTTCCGTATTTCCTATCGTGATGGGTTCGCTCATACATTTATTATGATTTTGATGCAATAGATAATGGATCAGCGTTCAGCGTATTCGGAATAATGTTTTCCTCTTCTTCTCGCTCATATAGTTCTTGTCTCAACAGTCCGTAACATTTGTGTGCCATATTCGATGCATTATGTTGAATTTTGCAGCTGATTTTGATGTCATTTATGCCAAATGAAATTTTGTGAAATTCAACGAAAAGAGAAAATCAAGAAAAGAGAGAAGACAGAGTCCAGAACACAACTTTAGTGTTTCAAACATGAGCACATGTATGTGAGTCAAAATCTAGGTATCGAACAATAAATGCCAATAAACTTCGTTCGATTCAACTAAAGCCGTGGGCAAAATACGAATAATCCAATATTTTGATAGCATTTCAAACGATGAATCGATGTTCCGACACCCAACGTATGAATGTCTTATTGGAAAAGTTCGAGAGGCAGTCATCTTTTTTTTGTTGCTTTTGTTGTGATGCAAGCGCAAGAAAGAAAAAAAACAACGAGAACATTACGAAAAGTTTAAAACAAAAAATATCAATGAATTGGATATCGAATGGTACCAAGTACGCGTAACGAAAAAAGATTGAACATAAAAAGCACATTTGGCAAATGCTTGCGGATTTGGGTGTTAATGATGTGGCAGCCAAAAGTAGATATATGGAAAAGATTTCCATAGATAAAAGTAGGATGACAAACTGAAAAGTGCGCACACATTTAATATCCAACATTGAAAATACGAAATGTGTAAACTTTGTTTTCGCCAAGAAATCGAAACATTTTCCCAAGGATTTGATGTGTACATATTTGATCTGCACTATAATTGACAAACACCCCAAGTAGAAGTGGCACATCAGCAACAGCATTTATTTCACGACATGATGACCGTTCGGAATTGGTTGAATTTCTGCGGAACATGTGTTCTTCAAATAAATAAATTAATACCGAATCATCGAATGTTCTTTCCGCTTAAACTTCTAGAATTCATGAATTATTTGCTTTTGATCCGATGGTTTGTTGACTGGCTATATTAGGTTGATTGATTACAAATTACAGGTTGCGTTAAGGTATCAAATATGATTTCATTCTGACACACATTAAAATAACAGGATACACCACGACAAACAATCACATACACATCCGACATCCGACAATGATCAATCGATTAAAATAGATGTAAAATTTTTGAAATTATCATTTTGAAATAAGATGTGCGATGAGCGATGGGATCGAATGAGCATAACTAATATAATTTAGAGCAAAGTGAACCACGGCAATGTATCGAATTTCAAGTGAAAAATTCCATTTAACGAATACATTCGATGGTCCATCTCATTCAATTCAATATACAGTAGACTCTCTATAATCGGACTCTATGTGTATAATTATCTGGTTGGTCAATTGAGACTGGCATAGAAATTGAACGATGATCCATCCATTGATAGATTTCACAGATTGCAAATTGCAAATACACTTTACAAAATGCCACGATGTTGGCCACAGCAATGTATTTGTAATAATCGAAACGGAAAGCGAATGAAACATGAAACGAAATGAAACTTTTGGCTGCTGGTGTTGCAAATCTAAATCAACGTTGGTATATTCCCTGAATATGTTTGTTTTCATGCTATTGCACTTTAGATCGACAGGCAAAACAAAACAGAAAAATCGAAAATATATGTAAGTATATTTGTCTTTTATCAGTTCCATTTTTTATGAATTTGTGGGTTTTTTTTTCCTTTTCAGTGGCGTCAAGAGAATGATAGAACAAACTAGCAAAAAAAAATAATAAACAAACATTTCACTCTATTGCAACTTTAATATTTTCGTGTCAAAAGTTTGTTTATCGATTTTTTTCATTTTCGGTTATGCATGCAATGGAGTATCTATTTGATTTATTGATACAAATAGCTTCTTGTTTTTTCTTCTTTTTTTTTCATGCAATTCAATACAAATTAAGATTACCACTTTTACAATGTATTGATCGATATTTTTGGAAGTTCATTTGCAATAAAACATTGGCATTTCATTGAAAAATTGTATTGTATGTAGATTATTTGAATGTTGGACTTTAAGCTTGTGATGGCTTTTATTTACAATTTTCCTCATTTCAACTGTACTTCATTTTGGAATAATATTATCATTTGGATTTGAATGTATATTGTGTGTCGAAATACGGTGCTCAATTTCGATCTATTCGTGGAGAATGGAAATGGAAATGAAAAATTTATGTTGAACGAAAGGGACCAGAGAAAGGGTAAACGAGGGTGGCATAACATTTGAGAAAATCGATTTGCTGTTGGTGTTAACATTACTTACCCGATTGTTATTTAAACCGGCCTCATTGTTTTCTTTGCCAGTGCATAAACGTTTATTCAAAGGGCCATCTTGATTTCCACTGTTACCACCACCGCTAGCGGCATTTGCAGTACTGGGCGCACTACCGCTACCATTAAACGCCATTATATATTTGTCTTTATTTTTTCGGTTTTGTTGTTCGCGTAAGTGACAATGATTTCACTTGGGATTGAATGAAAGGTTACTGGAATACCGAATGGATGCCAATACAGACTAGATCTTGTGTGTGTATGTGTGTGTGTGTGTGTGTGTGTGGCCGTACAATCGTCTTCTTCTTCTTTCGTTTCGATTTCTTTGCTTTGGTTGTTTTTCTTCCTCTTTTTGGGTGTTGTGTGTGTGTGTGTCTGTGTGACGTTTCAGCGATTCTCTTGAAAATGCGTGCGATATTGTTCCTGCGTCTTTCGCTGCTTTTTTTTCAATATTTTGCTCGTTATTATTGTTATCAATTCGAAGAGAGGGTGACGCCGGCAGTAGTATGCGTGCGTCTAATAATTTTTATATCAATATGTTTGTATGTGTTCGAAATGTTTTTTTTTTTTTTCGTGTAAGTGTATATATATCTATATGAAAAATGTTAATCGTATCGTGTGCAGCACACTCACAATGTGTACACTTTCTCTCTCAGTGGCGATATGGTGTAAAGATATGTCTTTATTGACTCTTATCTCTCTTGTTTTCACTCCCTTTCCCGTATGCGTAAAACAGCACGAAAATTTATTTTATTTTTATTTTATTTTTTTGTTTTTTGCTTTTGTGCCAGCTATATTCGTTCCTTCTCGCTTCGATTATACTTTTGCTGCTTTTATTCTTATGTTGAGAAAATTTCACATAATTGAAATTTCCATTTGCTGGTTGCCATTTTAGAACTTTGCCATTTTTGTTATCAATCAAAGCTATGCGAAGAATTTTCCGTTTTTCGGTCGCTCCTGTTCGTTTCCTTTTTTACGTTTGTTCGTTTACGTTACAAATAAGTCAATGGTAACGGAATAAATTGCTACCAAAATCGAACCGAATACAAATTTTTTTTTTTTTCAATTTTGCGAGCCATGCATTTCAGTGTGATTGTTCCGGGTTTTCATCACTTTGACATGCACATTATCACACAATATTATAATACATTATCGCACTCACACATGATTACAAATGATTTCTTTCCTTTCTGTTATCATTCTGTGTTTGTCTGTTTTTTTTTCTTTCTTTTTTTACTTTTCTATTCTCCTTCCACGGATTTTTTTGTGGATAAAAAATGGAATAACAAATAAATAATATTTCTACCACCAAGTGCCCGAAATGGATCACAAATTATATCGCATTAATCGTTATTATATTTTGGCCACTGAAACGACACAATTCGTTCACATGTTATCAAATTTTCTGCCTCTTTTTACTCGTTGCCAAGTATCTCTTTTTCGCGTTCTGTTTCGTTGGTGTTGTTTTGGTTTGCTTTGCTTCGCTTTGTTTCACCCGAAAAAAAAACACACAACAATTTTCACCGTTCATTCACCGATTTATTATTGCATGTGCTCAAAACTGGAAATTAATTCTTAATCAGAAGTAATTTCAATCAACTGGAGTTCACACAACTGTTTGACAACTGAACATTCGAACATTTAGGTTTAGCAAGTGTTGATATTGTCGATATATATTTATTTATGTTATAAATTATCGCGGAACGAATGAACAAATTTCAAGAAAGGAAAAATCGAACACAAAAACCAAAATCTTTTAAGTTATTTCAAATGCAACCGAAACAAAACCGAAAAACAATTGATTCGTCGATATATTTTATTGATATAGATGGATTTAAAATTGTGTGTGTGTGTGTGTGTGTGTGTGTGTTGTGTGTGTGTGTCGTTTGTTGTGTGATATAAATGTACG
>GL501545.1:1272226-1286722 GCA_000149185.1 Mayetiola destructor
TGTGTGTGTGTGTGTGTGTGTGTGTGTGTGTGTGTGTGTGTGTGTGTGTGTATTTGCGTTTGTTGTGTGAATATAAATGTACGTTTCTAAATGAAAAATATCATTAGGAAAAATATTCGAAACACCAATCGTTTATGATATGTGACAACCAAGAACAACACATGAGCACAGAAGACGCGCGCACGCGGGCTTTACCGAAAAATTTTCTCACTTGTAAAACTTGCAAAAACCGTTTGGTATACGGGCGCATAAAATCAACACATCTAATGATTTCACAAATTGAACGGTATAGTCGGTCTCTGTTCTGTGGCTGTTGTTGGTGCTTGTGTTAATTTTACAGCAAGGACCGAAGCTCATCCGCTTTGATCGGGACGAGCTGATTGATACCAAAAAAATTGAATTGTGTTGCGGTTACCGTCAAATGTTACACAAAAAATGTATTTCATCTTTTTTTTCCACTTTTTCGCTTCGTCAAATTTCTTTTTATTGCTAATTTTTCCTTTTTTATACCATAACACACAATCACAACATTTATCGGGGCAGATTTTTGTTATTTACTTATTTTTTAAGTTTTTTTTTCTTCTTTTTTATTTATATTATGTCGCGATTACGCTCTGGATTCTATATTATTCGTTGCGATTTTCATGCATATCCTTCCATGCCTATGCTTTGCATTGCTTGCCGATGGATTTTATTTTGTTTTTGCTTATTATTATTATTTGTTTATTTATTCATTAATTAATTATTATTATTATTTTTTATTGTGGAATTTCGTTTCGCATGCCGAACTCTTTTTCTTTTTCTTTTTTCACAATGTAAAAGGTGTTTTTGCTCCGGAACTTTTTTCTCGGCTGGCACCCGAAAAATGTGTATGAAAGTGACGCATATTTCACTCCTGTGCATCAAGAAAGAGAATGGGAAAAGGAAAGAAAAGAAAAGAGAAAACAAATGGAAATAAATGATTGAAAACTGCCTGTTTCAAAATCAATCGATCATTATTTATTTATTATTTTTATTTTATTGATGAAATTTGTACATTCAACGTCATTCTGTTTACAAATATATACGATGTAAGTATTGCCGCCACATAAAAACAGAGATGAAAAAAAATTATAATAATACAAATCAATTGCACTTGCACACATTCACCATTCACCCAGATTCAACATCAATTCACCAATTTGCCAATTCAAATCTATCGATATTTGATATCACATTCACCATAGCGCATACATGCAATCCATATGCAGTGCAAAAATAATGTGAATCGCATTGCATTATTATGATTTTATTATTCATTCGTTTTGAGTTTTCGAGATACCGATTCGTTTAATTACTTATTATCTTTCGTTTTTAATTTTTTTTCTTTTCATTTTTCTTGGTTTTTTTTTCCGTATACTTCAATGGTAGTATTGTTTCTATCATAGGCCAACACATGGGCCTCATATAGGCACTGACATTCATATACTCGCGCCAATACCACTATCACGGAATTCAGACACGTTTTAATTTGATTGTTGTTCAAGATATCTTTTCATGATTTATTTTTTTCTCTCGCTATTATTGTTATTGTTATTATTATTATTATTTTCATTATAATGATTGTTTGCGTTTGCATTTGCAGTTTGCACTTCACAGTATTGAAAAATATTATTTGAGATTTGATTGTAATTAGCATTGGCAAATTATTCGCGGTGTGCACTGCACATCTCATTTACAATATAAAAATTTTAATTTGTATATTAATCCTTAACCATGATGGACTCGATGAGCCCGAAGAGATTTTCAAACGCCCAATGCAATGCAATAATTTATGTGTATTTGGTGCTGTTTTTAATCAAAATGGATTCAATCGTTTGATCTGGAATTCGCACAATTTCTTTATAAGTGTTTAACAGTCATTGTGTGCATTCATATCGGTGGTTTTTCTTTCATTCGTTCATCATTCATTCATCATTTAGTTTGCCCCATTCGATTTGTTTGTTTGAATGAAAAATGAGAAAAGAGACTTTGAGCCAAAGAGAAAAGAAACTACAATATTGTGTTGCCAGTTACCATTATTTTGAATAACTGCATATGGATTGTAAAAATTGAAGTTACCGATCTATAAAATATTTTGATCTGAAAATTGAAAATGGAAAATTGGCTTCCGATTATAACGAATGATAATGTGTAATGATGATTGATTGCAAATCGAATACGCGATAGCGGCAAGAGTTAAAAGGTGTCAGCTCAAATCTCTGGTTTGAGCCATCATCCTTGCTACAGCTTTTTTCGAATGCCTGGGTGATGCTATGGATATACCACATGATTAATATTAAGCGTTTCAATTGCAATGTGCACGCATCGATAAAGTGTGAGCAGTTTTTTTTTACAGGGTTGATGCAAATGTACTTGGAATTCGATGTTCGATTATTGCCATTCATTCTCAATTATCTTGTGAGTAAATTCAAAAAAAAAGAAAAAAAGAAGAAAAACGAAACACCCAAACCCACCGATGCGCGTGCAAACTTTATTTTTTTCTTTGTTCGTCGTCATTCCACCTTCAATATTTATCATTTTTCGATAACCGATTCGGTATGATAAATCGAGCTGACTGATTATAGTTAACACAATGAAGTGTTAAATTGGGCGATATTTGCACGGTTAACAAATGATACAGTTCAACATTCCCATGCATAGTTAACAGTGCACACACAGTTCATTTGGATAAAAAATAAACACAATTTTTTGTGTGTAACCGACCGTCGTCATCGTTTGACAATTGAGGAAATGACAATGATTGTTTTGATTTTATTGTTTCGTTTCAATTAAAAGTTGTTCATAATATGTGTACAATGGTGATCGGCAGCATTTGGTGAATTATTTGGGCGATTTGAATTCATTTAATCAGTTTTCATTGGTGATTGGCCTTTACTTATTTACGCATTTTCAATTTATCAATTGAGGGCTTTTCTATCACTGTTTCGCGGCATATAAGCAATTGAATGGCATATTTATGGGAAATTCATCATTTCGGATGACCGGATTCGAATCGCTCCCAATTCAGAATTTTTTATGAATTTAATTTCGAGCAAATATCGTGTGTAAAATTTCAATTTGTGAAAACTAAAACAGAGATTATAATTTATCTAAATACTTTCAGAAAGGGACAACACACACACACACACACACACACAACACACACACACACACGACCCACACAACCACATTAATGCACACACACATATACGCAGACACACTAACATATTAAATGGTACACATACGGTTAAACGAATGCACAAAACCGAGAACGGAACAAATAAATTTAAATTAAACGTACACAACTGAATGAGTGAATTCAACCACCTTGTGTGTTGTTTTTCATGCGGCTTCTTCGAATGTTAAAATTGAACTAAAGTGAATTGTTTCGAGTCGCGAGAGAGAGAGTTTAGCACACGGCGTACAAAATAATATATTGAATTGCGCGTGTGTATGGGGAAAGTGAGTTTGGGCCGGAGAGTATGAAACATTGAACATTGAACAGAGCGATACAATATAAATTGAACGAAATGAAAATAAGGAAAGCGATGACGACAACGAAAGAAACAGAAACGAATGAAAAAAAGAAACAAAAGAAACAAATAAATAAATAACGGAGAGCAAGAAAGAGAGAGAAAGAGAGAAAATTAAAATAAACGCAAATCAACAAAGCCTAAAATATGAAACATGTACATGTAATGTATATCGAATACAAATACACAATACACATGCCATACACGTATGAACGTACATTGACTGCGAGCTAACGCCAAATGAAGAGAAGAAGAAGAAGAAGAAAAAAAATATGTATAATAAATGGGTAAGCAAACACAAAACGGAACGAAGAGAAATGCTGACACACGAAAAATATAATGTATTTTTCTCTATACACAAAATTCGAGGCCTATAAGAAAGAGCATCAGAAGGAGGAGTAGAGACGGAAAATGATACCGTTTGTGTTTGTATTGAATTGCATGAACGAAGTACGGTCATCGGGCATTCATTCAATTTTATGACATTGAGCCCGAGAATATGTGTAACAGTGTGTACAGTGTGTACAGTGTATCTTGCATGAATAATGTACTCATTGCTCACTATATCACGTACGATCGCGAAGGGCTCGCTATGCATGTATTATTATAACATACTTTTCAGGTTTTCTTTTTTTGTCATTCGTTTTGGTTTTTAAAGCGAAATCGTTTGTTCGTCGATTCAGTTACCTGTTATGAACGAGAGCTGCTATGGTCGGTGGACGTATGCTGTACAATGTATAATGTAAAGTGCAATGGCAATGCACAATGTGTCTGCAATTTGCAGCGTGTCTATCTGGTCAGCATGCTCAACTTTGTTACAAAGGAGAGAATAAACATTTAGGACGTGGCCTACCGATGACCATTTGTTCAAATGAAAATCCCCGGATTTTTTTTTTTTTCAATTTTAACCATCCAAACCATCACCTGTGATGTTATTTCATTTTCAAATGTATTGAAAAATGCACAAGATTTTGGATATTGTGCTGTGCCATTTAATTCACAATCACATTTGTACCAGATGCAGCAATTCACTAAAAGCCAACAAATTTCATGAAATTGATCGCCTCTGTAGATTTTTTGACCTGTTATTCGATGTTACTTAGAACTGTTTGCACCAATGACTAAACAACTAGAGCAATATTGAATGAGTACCTGGAATTGATGTCAATATATCATTGTCAAGATATTTTACGGCATTCGACGACCCATTGGGGCGAATGAATTTTTGTTGTCGTTTTTTCTCAAAACCACTCATACCCACATAGGACTCCCTTATCATGGAATTCACATTTGAATTGGTTGGTTTTTTTTTTACAATTTACACGATGCTTGCCTAAATGCGAGTGTGTGTGTCGGTGTATGCATTTTGATACTGGATATACGCTGTGTGTTTATTGTTTATGCAATTTTTATTCATTGTCGAATACACCGTTGCATTTGCATCAATCTCATTCATTCATTCATTTCATTCATTCATTCATTGGAGCGCAAATAAATCGAATAAAAAAGAGATTTCATTCATATCAAATCAATAAAAAAAATTTGTTTGAATTTTTCGTTTAATTTCCTTCTAATTTGAATGCATTATTGTATGCTAATTCATCAGCAGCAAAGGATTGAGTTGATATCATTTGATTGCATTGCATGCAAATTTAGAGGAAATTAAGTTCATTATTATTGACATTTTGATATCAAACAAAAACAAAAAAATTTTAGGAATATTTAAATTCCAGAAAGTTATTTTTTCCTTTTTTTTTTTTTTTTGAATCGAGTGTTAGACTCGATGAAACAATGAGTTTATTGTATTCATACCAAAAATATAAAATATTGTATTCATGGTTGTCCGCAGAGATTTCAAATCGGAAATAATTGACATCAGTATAAATTACACATCCAAACGTAATCTTTGATAATTTGGACGTATGCTCATAAACTCACCGGATGCAATGAAATCGGATATTATTATTATTTTTTTTTATGGTGAAAACAATGGTTTCATTTGACAGGATTTCAAATCATCGACGGATGCCGTTGTTTGCTATGGTCGCACAGTCCCTACGAATCAATCAAGGTACCGTTGTTCGATGCATACACACAATGGCTTCATTTAATTCGTAAACGAAATTAAGCTGATTCATGTCCTTTTTCTCTTTTGTTTTACACTTTTAACAAAACGAATGTAACATCTGTTGCCTCTTGCGACTGCTCAAGTGGCTTCGAACTTTGTACAATATACAGTATGTTCTTATTTGCTTGCTAGGTTAAAGAGATGGCGCTGTTGCAAATCGATCTTTCTATTCTGTTCCATAGATTGTACAGAACTAATGAATCCGATAAGACAGGCGGCAAATGATCGAACACAACAAACGAAATATTGACAGTTAATGTCTCAAGTATTCGGTTCGAAAATGTGCCAATAAGCACATGCGTATTGAATTAATAGTTACATTCAATTTGATTGTTGTTATTAAATACATTTATATTTGAAATAAATATTGGGGCTCAATTTCGAAATGGATGAAGCTCTCCAAGTGTATGTTAATCGTAAAAAGAAAGGCACAACACGCGAAGAATTGGAAAAATTTACTAAAGAAGTATGTTTACATTCCAAAGACAGAAGTGTACACAGAAAGAAAAATATTAAACATTTATCTTGTGTCTCGTTCAAGGAACTAATTACACGAATCATTTCATTGGAAACGCATAATCAGCAATTGAAAAATATTATCAAAAAGGAAACATTCAATTTGGGAGAAGCATCGCATAATGATAAACATAGGAAATTCGATTTTAGCACGTAAAAATCGAAACGAAAATCTAAAAAAGAAAAAAAAATTTGAAATTAAACTGATTTATATTTCTCTTGCAAATCCAGATGGAATAGCCGTCATGTTCTTTTGAAATTTTACTATCTTGGCTGGGATTATCAAGGTTTTACAACGCAAGAGGATTCAGCATCAACAATCGAACACCATTTGTTTGCTGCTCTCATAAAAACATGTCTAATTAAAAGTCGCGAAACATCGAATTATCACCGTTGTGGACGAACCGATAAAGGTGTTAGCGCCTTTTCTCAAGTATGTCTATGGGCATTGGGCATATCACAATTAATTACATCCAAAATTGAAATTATTCTATTTCGAACAGGTTATTTCGATTGATTTACGGAGTAAATTCGAAAATGATGATCAAATGACAGCTGAAAGCATTCAAAATGAGATTCAATATTGTGAAATGTTGAATCGAGTACTACCAAAAGATATCCGATGTATCGCCTGGCAACCATTGTATGATCGTGGATTTAGTGCACGTTTTGATTGCCGTGAACGCACTTATCGGTATTTTTTTCCTCGGAGCAACTTAAATATCGAGGCCATGAAAAAGGGTTGCGAATATTTGGTTGGTGCTCATGATTTTCGTAATTTATGCAAAATGGATGTTGGTAACGGGGTCATTACATTCGATCGTGAATTAAAAGTGGTTCAAATTGTTCAAACGAAGCAAATTCATTGTAATAATGATAGCTGCAACGAAGCAAGTCCGTACGATATGTTTTATGTTCAATTGACGGGGAAGGCATTTTTATGGCATCAAGTGCGGGCTATAATGGCGATTTTACTTTTGATTGGACAACAAAATGAAAAACCCGAAGTGATTCAAGAATTGTTAGATGTTGAACGAAATCCTTGTACACCACAATACAGTTTGGCCAGTGATATACCATTGAATTTGTTCAATGTCGAAATGGATGAATGCTCTAAAACGTCCGTATCGACGGTGGCAAATCAAACGGAAAATATTGATTGGATTTATGACAAACGAAATTTGAATCGGGTCATTTCGGTTTTGCAACAACAATGGTGCAAAATCACTGTCAAGTAAGCTCACCGTACATTCCGTACGAAATTCAACCGACAAAATTCATTGAATTTCCCATCAATTCACAGGAGTCAAATGGTGTTGGAGATGTTGCGGGCTTTGGAAGATGTTTATGAAAATAAATTGGGTGGAGAACGAATTCGTCAACATTATGAAGCTTTACAAGAGGGTTTCCGACCAAAAAAATATCAACCATTGATGAGCCGAACGAAATGCAGTAAGTTTTCCATTATTTTCTCTGCGTCACGGCCATTTCGAATGGAAAAATTTAAAAATTTCTTCTTATTTATTTCGAACAGATAGCCTCGAAAATCGAATTGAACATTTTGCAAAGAAACGTCGAATCGAATTACGATCCAATGGCCAAAATGCTATCGAACCAATCGATTAATTAAACCTTTTTTTATTAATATTGAAAATAAAACGACTTATAAATTTTTCTATTATTATCGTAAACATCAAACATATGTTTGTCATTGATTCAAATCTGTCATAGTTGTATTGATTAACTAGCCCATCGATTTTGACAGTTAACATAACCTCAACAATGGACTTAAATCTGTGGAGGAATATTATCAATTTAGAGTTAAAATAATGTTATTCAAATGTGTCAGAAATGTGGTGAACACAGCTATTCGATTTAATTTAAATACATTTAATGGTTTTAAGCCGATTCGAGCCATAGAATTCAATCACACCAAAAATGTTTATCAATTTAGTAGACAATTTAATTCACAAAACAGCCGATCAAAGACTGACACAAAAAGAAAAGCGGACAATTCGGCTGAATCGATAGCTTATTATTCAATGGCCGTAGTGGTTCTTTGTGGTGGACTTAGCTTTGCAGCTGTACCATTATATCGATTATTTTGTCAGGTAATGGCTGTGGCATAATTACCTTTGTGTTTATTGGTCATTTTGCCTAACAGAAATTCCAATCGAATCATTAGGCCACAGGGTATGGCGGAACAGTCAATGAAAATCATGATGCTAGCAAAGTGGAACATATGAAACGGATTGGAAATCGAGTGATCAAAATTCAA
Source organism: Mayetiola destructor (assembly GCA_000149185.1). Taxonomy (NCBI): domain Eukaryota; kingdom Metazoa; phylum Arthropoda; class Insecta; order Diptera; family Cecidomyiidae; genus Mayetiola; species Mayetiola destructor. The sequence goes on from GL501545.1 coordinate 1,280,703, forward strand.
TTTAATGCTGATACGGCTGCATCGATGCGATGGAATTTTAAGCCCCAACAATATGAACTAAAGGTTTTAACTTTTTTAATTGGCATTGAAAACAAGCCTTAATCAGAATGACTAAATAATTTAGGTTGTACCTGGTGAAACTGCACTGGCATTTTATACAGCCCGTAATCCTACTGATGTTCCAGTTATAGGTGTTAGTACATACAATGTGATTCCCTTCGAAGCTGGCCAATATTTCAACAAAATTCAATGCTTTTGTTTTGAGGCTCAGCGATTAAATCCCCATGAAGAGGTAAATGAATTGTCCGAAATTTGATTATATAAATAATAATTCTAATAATGGTTCGGAATTGATTGTTCATCCAGGTTGATATGCCAGTTTTCTTCTACATTGACCCCGAATTTGCCGACGATCCAAAAATGGAGCATGTTGATTCGATAGTTCTGTCATATACGTTTTTCGAGTCAAAAGATGGTTTAAATATACCTGTACCAAGTTATGTTCGGGCGCATTGACATTTCGAGAGCAATGATTGCATTATACAGTAAAGTTCCTCTAAAACGACCACTTTAGTTGCTGGCATATTGGGTCACAAATGAGAAATGGTCCTTTTATAGAGAGTTTACTGTACATGCATATTAAACAAAGGAATATTCAATGAAAATTTCGAGTACTTTAGAGCAAATTCAAAAAAAAAAAAAATCAATTCAAAATTTGTAATTAAACACTAAAATGAAACACAATTTCGTTGTTGAAATATGTATATGAAAATACTTTCGAACATTTTATTTTTTATTTTACGAAATCACAAAAAAACAACATTCATTATAATTTTAATTATTATTGGGCATCGACCCATTTTCCAATTTGATTATTAAAAGTCATTAGTCATTATTGCTTCAACGAACCGCCACATTTGTATTCTTCTGGTTTCATATCAGCAAATTTGTTCAAACCCATGGAAAATGTAACTTCACCTTTGGCAAATTTATCATTATGTTCGATAATTCGTGTAACCGATGCCTTAAATATTTCAAAACGTTCTTTGTCTTCGTCGTCAGTTGCATAGTTTTTTTTGTGTTCACTCTGTGAAAAGTAAAATGCATTGTGTGATTCAACTGAATCATGTGATTACTATGAATTATTAGTATAATTCAGCTCACCTTGTATACTGGCCAAAGTTCTTCGACATTGGACTCAGCTGACAGATTTTTCAATTGATGCGATGCTTTTTTATGAATAAAAGAATTTAAATAATATTCATTTCATTGATTGAAATTCATTTATCCAAAGAATCAAAAACTTAAACTGATTAACTTTGACTACTCACCCATTTTATTATTTATTGATTGAAATTTGAATAATGCAAAACAATATTAGCAATAATAATAATAATCGTATTCTGACTAAGAATATTCCAAACTCGATGCGTAATTTGTTATTGAAGACGATAAGTGATGATCGAATTTGTTTTCATTGTTCATTCATTACTGACATTTAAACATAATTTTCTGGCCAACTTCAGGCGTATTGAATTAAGTGTTGCAAGATATGGAAAATAGGTAATGAATAGGGTTTAACTTTTATCTGCACTTTACATATCCAGCTATGTGCTGTTAATGAGTCGACGAAATGATCATTTTGGACTTTGAAACTGAATCAAACAAATGTCGAATCTCGAAAAGATCGGTAAAAGAAACAAACAATAAAAACATTCAAAATGGACACAAACTGGTGAAAAATTGTGACGTGAAATTGCCCGAAATCTAATTTGAACGAAAGGTGCATGCACGCTGACTCTTCAAAATATGATCCGAAAATTTCTCACACAATTTCACATCGATATGGTCAATTAGTTTGCGGAATTTTTTTTTTTAATTTTTAATGCTATTCATAAACCGTCGGCGACTTCGTTAAAATTATTCAAAAAGCAAGTTATCATTGACTTTTGAATCACAACACAATATAAATATCCCTTTCGAAAGCCATTCAATATTCTACGTTGTCATGAAATGTCATATACGTGTACATAAAGGGAAGTTTGTTTAGTTTTGTGAATTGATCGGCACGAAAGCAGTACAACTGATTTGGGAGAATTCTACTGGAAACAAATTGGATTTTTCATTTATTACAAGAGAAAAAAAAAAAATCAAACTGTGATCATGGCATCGAAAAAAGAAGAAAAAGAAATCGAAGTAAGTTATTTGGTACAATTCAATTCATAGAAAATAGAAAAGTTATTAACCTCATTTTTTTTTTGGACACGTAGCCCTTTATTATTATGACTAAAATTGGCCTTATACAAACCTGAATTTAAAATATTTTGTTCAATATTCAGGTTGTAAAAATAAATAAATGGGACGGATCAGCGGTAAAACATGCCCTCGATGATGCTGTTAAATGTGCATTGTTGGAACGACCAAATTCTGTAGAGTGCTTTGGATTAATCGATGGTCGGCTATTCATTTGCGCATTAGCTGTTGGAGTCGCTGGTTTGGCACTTGCCTGGGACTATCAATATCCATTTCCACAATCAAAGTAAATCAAATATTTATAGTTTTTGAGGTAAAGCGAAAGGAAATTGATTTCATTTATTTTTCCCTTTAGACCGGTTTTGATTGCATGCGTTGCCTCGTACTTTGTTCTTATGGGAGTTTTAACTTTGTATACGATGCTCCGTGAAAAGGGTATTTTTGCTGTGATGCAACAAAACGATGGAAACAATACTAAAACCTGGCAGGCCAGCTCTGAAATGAAGAAATTCGATGATAAATACACACTTTATCTGACTGTCAAAGATGCCAAGAGCGTTCGTGAAGCTTCAATTTCAAAATCATGTGCAAATTACATCGATGCTAATGGAGTTGTATTAGAAAATTTGATCGCAAACGAAGTGACTCGTCTGTATAATTCATTGAATAATGAGAAAAAAGACAAGTAAATCCTTTCTCTCACAGAATGTTGGATTTTATCTGACTACTTATCACTGGATGTTTGATCTCTATGTTCGAATATCTCTTCTACACCGATTTCATATCTGCTGGATAGAATTATTGAAAAAAATAAATAAAAAAAAAAACCATAAATTAAATTAATGGAACCAATTGGTTTATTTTCATCTAAAGCTGAATTTAGAATAATCAATTTGTTCGAAGCTTGACTAGAATTAGAGCAAATTTATCTTAGAAAGTGAAGGAATTAAATTAGTTTTTCCTTGTCATCGAGGAGCTCAGACTCGTATCTCTGTTTTCTCAGGTGATTGGTATCATCAATGAGAAAGCTTAAAAAAAAGGTAAAAGTTTAACAATAAATGGATTCATTAAAGTCACTTGGATTACCTATAAAGTAGAACAGTTGGCAAAACTGTAGACAAATGCCACAAAGCGTGTGCATCAAGGACCCAAAACAATGGTGGAAAATCATTAATTTCCAATAATAACGATATTGCAATAAGTACTTGAAACAAAAGCATTTTCCAGGCATAAGACTTCTTTTTTCGTTGCGAAAAATACCAAATTATCCAACTGATACCGGTTGCAATGCCTGTAACCAAAATAAGCATCTCAATAAATGTACACTTTTGGCTTTGTTTAAAATAACCAAATGCATTCTCGAATGGGGTCTCATTACCTGTTATAATATTCGCTTTCATATTGTAAGTGTAATCAAATCTACCCACCGACAAATAAGCAAAATGGTTAAAAAAGAACATAAACGATGCAAAACTTATCAACGTTTTCACAATTTTCGAGGTCCAATGAAGCATTCTTAGAATCATACAGCAGAAATTCGCCAGAACCATCGAATAAGCGAAACCATAGTCAAGTAATTCCGTTAAAGGGAAATCTCTTGTGTGAAAGACAATTGAACAAATCCATCCGTTTATGCAAATCTACAGCGTAAAATGGTTTTGAGTGAATAGTGAATTTGAATTTAATGGAATGATAAAAGTTTGTTCGACTCACTGCACAGAATATATGCCAAATATAATACATAGGGCTATCATTTCGAACTTCACGACGAAATTTCCGAATCATTCGCCAATGTGCGAAAAGATTTAGGAATGAAAAGAATACAGATGCTGGCTCTTGTATGCCAAACAAACGTATGAATGGCCATTTGCCATAAAATTGTGGAACGTCCCAATTTCGATTCAGAAATGCCATTGTTGTGCGCCACATACAGTGATACATGCATTCATCATGGCACGTCCACAATAAAATCTCATGGTAAAATGGTTGTTTAAGATTGCCGTTAAAGTCAATCCCATCTAAAAATTGAACAAATTCAAAATCAATGAATGCTCTGAATTGGGTCAAATGATAGGAAACTCACTGTCAGTACAATTATTATGGTGACAGCCTTTCATACAATTATGATAAAATTGGCTTCGATCACCAGTTGAGGCCTCAACAACATTACAAACCATTTGAATAAATACAGATCCGATAATAAATTTTGTCACAAATTCCGTTTTTATTCGAATCGAATCCATTGTTTACTGTTTACAAAACAGAACCAATTATGTCCGACGTTCATATCAAATGTCAAACAAACTGATTTCATGGTTCGACAAAACAAAACTGTCAAAACAACAACTATGTATGAACGGATTACCGCGTGATTTTCTTGAATGTTGCGAATATATATGAATGGAATTTCACAATGTGCACAACAAAATCGTATTGTTTGTATTTAGCTGTCATGTTTAGATGAGTCAATCACATTGATCGCACATTGTACACACAATATTTAATTTAGTTATGTCTTTGCAAAACGATTCAAGATGAATAAATTCGTCCATCGAAACAATTTTCTCATCATAAATATTATTCATAGGGATTTGCTTTGTACAAAATACTCGTAAGTGGCCCATTTTTTGTTGTTTTTCATTTAATATATTTCCAATGCAAATTTCACAAGGAAAAACAAACAACTCTTTGGTTCAAGGTCGTTGGTCTTGAAAATATTTTCTACGGAAAACCTGTTGTTTTTTTGTTTCTTTTTTGCAATTATCGATATTTTTTGTGGATAAATATTTTTAATAACTGTTGTTTTTAAGAACGAATGAATTACATAATGTTCGACACTTATTTGGGTTCGGAGAGGCAGTCAACAAGAAGAAAATTTATCAACGCAAAGAATTAGTTGGGTAAGTGAAAATTGAACTTGAAATGCTAATGAAACTATTGCGTTTTAGGAAAATCGAATTCTATACAACAATAATATTCGTTTGTTTGTTATTTTTTTTCAGATATTCAATGCAACAAATGTATGATGTTGTTAGTGACGTGGATAATTATAAATCATTTGTTCCGTATTGTAAAAAATCATTAGTTTATGATCGAAAATTGAATTCAGCCAAGGCCGATTTAATTGTTGGTTTTCCGCCATTGCATGAAGTCTATACCTCGAATTTAACATTTCAAGCACCTCAACTTATCAAATCCGAATGTTTTGATGGACGTTTATTCAATTATTTACAAAACTATTGGGGATTTAGTGCAGGACTAAAAGATGTACCTGAATCATGTGTCATTGATTTTCGTGTGACATTCGAATTCAAATCGGCATTGCATTCAAATTTGTCGCATTTGTTTTTTGATGCAATTGTTAATCAAATGGAATTGGCCTTCGTACGGGAAGCCGAACGACGATATGGTCCAGCCAAAGTTAAAAAATTGTTACTTTCGCTTAAAAAATCATGACGATTTGATTTATGAATTGCGATTATAATTTAGTTTATTAATTATGATTTTTTATGATTTTTGCATCAATTTTTTGTCTTTCTTAATTTATTTGGATGCATAATGCGCCCTTTTTGAAAAATTGCTCCCATTCAAGAATTAAACAGATGAGCTGTTGAATATTGAATAGACGTGATTCAATTCGATTTCAAAAATTCGAATTATTATAAAAATGGTGAAACCAAATTCCATTCCTGTGTTAAAAACAACAATCATTCAACGTTGGAAATTACCAACCGCTGTGACGTTTAAATTGGCTATTATTATTTTTT
>GL501545.1:1287083-1337658 GCA_000149185.1 Mayetiola destructor
GATCTATTGGACTCAACGACTATGTTGTGTCAGTGTAGAAATGACATATTGATATTTTTTTTTTTCAATCATTCTATTTGTTTCGATAGAACAAAAACAACTTTTTCGAATAAATTTATGAGAGATACAAAAATTAAAAGTATATTTCATTTGTTTGTTTACAGTTTTTATTCAAAGTTCGCCCGATTGTGAAATGACAATCGGTAATTTTGGTTTATTATTAGGTCCAGTTGGTACATTTTCAATTTTTCGCATAATTAAAAGACCATCTAAAACACGACCGAATACAACATGCTTATTATCCAGAAAATTACATTTAGCGCATGTTATGAAAAATTGGCATCCATTTGTGTCTTTTCCACTGTTGGCCATCGATAGCAAACCAGGTGAATCATGTTTCAATGAGAAGTTTTCATCGGCAAATGTACCGCCATATATACTATTTACTCCTGTACCGTCACCCTGTAAATAGTTTGATAATGTAATTATTGACACATTGAAATTTGGATTTCGAAGAGAAATTACATTCACAAAATCACCACCCTGGATCATGAAATCTTTGATGACTCGATGAAAATTGGCGCCTTTATATCCAAGCGGAATGCTGTCCTTACGATATTCTCCGGTGCATAATTGTCGAAAATTTTCACTCGTCTTTGGTACCACATCAGCAAATAATTCAAAAATCATTCGTCCTATTTCCTGTTTATTTTCCAATTTAAAAATATTTTAAAAACAATTTAGTATCCCAGCAACAATGATTAACCTAAAAACTTTAAACAAATTAAGTTAAACTTACTGTTGTTCCCACTGACACATCAAAAAATACCACCGGATTGTTTGGATGCCGAAGCTGCGATTGAATTTGATTCCAAGTTGGCATTTTTTAAAGCAAAACTCTTAAAATTATTAATCGAAAAAAAAATCTGTTGAAAACAGAACCCTGTTTCCTGAACTTAAACAAACTGATGCAATAATGTAAACGATTGGAAACGCTGTCATCTCTTTGCGTGAGTCACGTTCCGTACATGTGACGTTTGATCTGTCATAGATTTTGTATACAATTTTGCATTGTTACCGCTTATTTGTGATTCGGCACGTGGAAGAAGATTTGTTTTGCCTTCTTAATAAAGGAATAAAATAATTTTCAAGTTTTTGAACTTAGAGTCATTTGAAGCAGAAAAAAGTGAGTAAAAGATTTTGTTTATCAAATCAATTTTAAGCAGGTGCTCAAAATCACGAAAAGGGGCACACTCTGAAATTTCAAAAGATTATCACAACTAACGAACGGCACCATTTTCATTTGAATAATGAACAGAACAATTTTATTTTCAAAATAAAAAAAAAAAAAAAACAAGTGTTGATATTGTGCAAATTGTGAAATAACTCGAAAAGTTTGCGTCAAATTTTATGTTAAAACGGTTTGATGATTTGCTTATAATGTGGAAGAAGATCAAATAGGTGCTCAAATATATTTAAATAAATGTAAAATTAAATAGTTTGGGGATTCATAAGCCTTTTGTGATGCAGCAAAGATAATGATGGACAAGATTTTATTGGCGGTTATCGTAGTCGTTGCCGTGATGATTTTTGTAAGTGGCTCTTTCAAAATGTTCATTTAAATTATCCGGGTCAACAATAAGTATCGGAGTGCCACCATCTCTCAAAGATACTTTAAGCTGTTGTTGATCATAGACATCACGGGATACACTTCGGGTGAATGAAAATCGTGCTGTTTTGGCTTTTGCTTGGAAGGACCGTGGAGAAATTTGTTTCTTTTGGCATTCAAGTCGTTGTTTTGCATAATCATCAAGAATTTCTGATGCAAAATCTTGAATGATTTTCCAATGTTTAGCTAAATCAAAGGGGAAGAAAAAAACGACAACATTTAAGAATCTCAATAAAAAATCACACCGAAAAAATGATTGAAAATGAACTCACTAATTTCTTCTTCAGTTGCATGTTCATTGGTAATGCACATTCGTATGATGAAATTGCCACGGAAAGTGGTTGGTATCATATGAATTTTACCTGATTCATTCATTCGTTCCAAAAATTCAGCATTCACTAGATCAGTCAGTTTTTTATCATCGACTTTCAATTTGAAACACACCAGCCCCAAATGAACAATATTTTCCAATGAGAATCGTTTGTCGGCAAGAACATATGATTCGAGCCGTTTGGCCAATCGAATATGATTTCGCATATAATTTTGTAAACCTTGAATGCCATACGTTCGCAAAACGCACCATAATTTCAACGAACGGAATCGTCGGCTCAATGGTATGCCATAGTTGCGAAGCTCTTCTCCATCTCGTTCTGGATTGATATCTTGTTTTAAATATGTTGGATCGACAACCATTGCATTTTTCAAATCGTCCAAATTTTTCACCCACAAACAGGAACAATCGAACGTTGTCAATGCAAATTTATTTGGATTTGTATTAAACGAATCCGCATATTCCAAACCATTTTTAAATGGTCTCATTTCAGGTAATAAAAATGAATTACCACCATAAGCACCATCAACATGAAACCAAATGGTCGGATATTGTTTGCAAATGCGTCCAATTTCCGTTAAATTATCAAATGCACATGTGCCGGTTGTACCAACTGTTGCCGATACAAAGCATGGTGTGAATCCTTCAACTTCAACATCATGTTTTATGGTTTTGGCCAATTCATCGGTACGCATGCAACCATTTTCATCGGTCGGCAGCACACGAAGTTTGATTATTGCAATTTTGGCGGCCTTTTGAACGCATGAATGAGCTTCCTGGGATGTATATGCAACCAAAAATGGAAGGAAAATACTGTCATGAAGAGGATGACGACCTTTTAATATTCCGATGGCACGAGCCCGAGCCGCTATCAAAGCAATCATTATGCAATCTGATGCCGAATTTTGAATTGCACCACCTCCTTTGCTATTATTTTGTTCATCGTACAGAAAGATTTTTGGCAAATCCAATGCTTTGGCATACATATTCATGACGATCTTTTCATGTTCCACCAAAGCTGGTGATGCACGCTAATTGGAAAAACCAAATCCCATTCACTTATTTTATTTTTTTTTTGTCTTTTATCAAATTGGTATTTGAAATTGAAATTACCCATGAGAATCCGATTTGATTAATAGCCGAACTCAATAAATCACCCAATATTGATGGATATGAACTTCCCGATGGAAAATAGGCAAAGAAGCTTGGATGATTCCAATGTACAAGGCCTGGCATCATTTTCTTGTCGATGTCATCCAGAATTTGATCAAAATCTTCTCCAAACATCGGAGCCTCACCTGAATAAATTTAAACAAAAATATTAAACAAACTCATCACACCCTATCGGTGAACCATATCACAGCGAAAACAATTTTCACTTTACATACCGGAAATCAAATGTTTCAAAAAATCAACCTTAACATCTTCGCCTGGATAAACTCTTCGCGAAGAGGAAGAATCACGATAGTTACAGATATAATCGACCGTTTTTTTGGCTTGTTTTCGAAATTCTTCGGTATCCATGATTCTTTTTTATGTTTTAATAACAATAATAATTCCACAAACAATATCTGTTCACTTCACTTTACGTTCCGATTATGATGGCTATCAACTTCGTACTGATGGCCTATTGAGAAAATTTCAATCATTTTATAAGATTGTTGATTGATTCGTATACAATACAATCAAACAATCAATTTCATTTCACCACTACGATTTGCTTTAAGTTGGTTGGCCGTTAAATTTACATTGGCCGAAATCAAAGCAATTTCATGCCAATCATACTCATCATCAACAAATCTACACTGTACACACATTACACACACACATTCGATTTTGATACGCAATATATCAAACCTGTTTTTTACAATTCGCACATTTCACAATGAAATCAACCGAAAGAAAATAATCGAAATTCACGGAAGAATGAAGGTAATTTTATTTCATGTTCTCGCTAACGAGAATACTGGCTTTGGATTCGAACCAATCAATTATTATAACGCAAATAAAATTGGCGTAGGATTTGAAATTAGAAGCCCTTTGATTCCAATTAAAAATTTCATTTGCTTATCGATTGGTTTTGATTGTGAGCACAAAAAACAGAAAGCACAATTATAAATTTTCATTCATGACTTCTGGCGGCTCAACGTTTAATATGTCGAAAATCTGAGATCCAAAGATGACTCAAAACCAATGTAAACAAACATGAATACTCCTAACAAGATGATCACTTTGCATACACGAAGAAGAAAAAAAGGATTCGTTGATTGCTATAAATAATAATGTAGGCGCAATCTAAATTGTGAATAATTTCAATTTGGGAAATATATATATATATCGATCGGCATCTTGGTATTTTTACGTTCGTAATAAATGACTTACACATTTTGTTTTCCTAATTACGAAATCAAAGCGAATTCATTCTGAGAAAAAAACACACAAATAGTAATTACTAATTTAGTGGAATTGTGTCACAATTCCAAATCAATAATAATACAATAATTAGTGGTGAGCACAACAACGAATTTCAACGAGAGAAAAAAATTTCGACAAATCTTTCTTTGGAAATTGTTAAGCGCACAATCGTCTGATTAATTTTTATATGGTCAATTTACAAGAATACAATTATCGTCATTCATTTGGAATTGAAGTTGATCGGCCAAGAATTTCACACCAGCAAACCAAAAGAATACGCCCAGGAGATTCACACTCACCGATCCATGAAGTTAAGGAATTAGTCATTTTGTGACGGCATCAAACGGCTGGTGGTCGCTGAATTTTTCAACGAAATTTCTGTTTTATTTTCATTTTTGTTCAACAGTCAAATTGTTGAGAATGACTGATTTCGATAGTGTCAAAAGATCGAAAACAAACTGATGCACTGCAATCGATAACAATAATTCAATGATGCTTCTGTTCACCATTCGCTCGCTTCAAATAACAATAATTTATTTCGTGAAATCCAATGAAATCATTAAAATGAAAATCTCGATGGCAATCAATGTACGAAGTCAAGATGATTGTCAACAGTGTTCATTTTTCATTTGTCTGCATTCTGGCAAAAGCCGGCCATTCATCATTACAACAAATTAATTTTTGTTTCTCTTTCCGTCGACGGGTTATTCCTTAATAATTTGAGCAAATCATTAGCAAGTTTTCATTGTTGATTATATTGATTGTTAAGATAAAGCATTAGATTTGTATGATTGTGTCATTGATGAATAATCTTGCTTTGATCAATTTGTTTGATCATCTTATTAACAGTTATTTTGAATGATTTACCCAAAAATTAAAACTACATCATGTCAACGTCTAAAGTCTTAACTGTATGATTCATAAATGTAAGGGAACTTCTCTTGAATTGAAGCCAAATTACGGACACGAATGTCAAGAATTCCATCAATGCTCAAATAAAAACGTATTGCTGTACCGTATACAGTATCAGTGTGTGGAATGGCCTGAATTTGCTTCATTTTTTTCATTGGTTTTCTCATAATATATTTTCTCATCTGAACTAAAAATACATTGGAATAAATTTTAATCGATTTATTTTTAGAAAATTGGAATGCAAGAAAGTTTTGCACGCATTTTTAATGTAATTTTAAAATTGAAATAAATCAGTCAAAACCCGTTTTTCGTTGACAGTATGAGGTCTGAAATGTTTATTTACCGTCTTCAATCAAGTTACAGATGGCCTAAAATTCCTTGTACCAATGCTGATTCAAAAGAATGCACTCTTTATGCGCATAAAATTTATCAAAGTTACCATGCATAAGTATCTAAATGAAACGCCAATTTTCCAGTTTTGTTTTTCAACGGAGAAAAAGATAAAGATCAATTTCATTTATTTCATTTTTGGTTTGATCAATTTTCAATTGTTTTCGTACGTATTACTAATGTAATTAATATTATTATTGTTATGTCGTTTATATTGCAATCAAAGATTCTTTCTTTTGAATATTTATAGTGAGACCGAGAGAGTGAAGCCAATGTATTAACATTTAAATAAAACTCCAAAGCTTATAACTATTCTTTTTTTGTTGAATGAAATTGCATCTTTAAAACATTTAACTTCCGATCCCTATTCAATGAGGAATATGAATTTGACCCATTGATTGAATTAAATAATTATTTTGAAATTGCTATATAGAATCACTGGCGATTTCCATTTTCTTTGGCATATTTATTTCGAATATTTGACAATTCATTTATTTAAATTTCTATTTGGATTCGGAGATGTGCCACATTTACGTTGCAATGTTGGGGAACGTTTTGTTGAACGATTTGCCATAATTGAAACACAATTTTCATTTTCTGGCGATGGTGATGAGCCGCCACCAGTTGCCGAATTTCTGCGTGATGGCGTCAAACGTACGGTTGTATCCAAATGACGGAATCTAAAAAAAAATCTTCATTTAGAGACATTTTTGCACTGCATACGCAATCCCTTTTAATCAAAAACGATTTTGAATTGACGATGACAATTCGGAGCAAATTTGCGTCATTCGCTTAAAAAATGAGAAAAACTTTATACAATAGCTCAAATTGTCATCATTGTATGGAAGACTGTGCAAAATCCTATAGCTGGTGTTTGTGTGCATTTAATTCATTCGAAACATACCGTATCGGAACATTGCTCTTTGGCCCATCATCGGAACTGGCAAACAAAAATGCAAGTGGCCAACTAATCCATGATGAGGATGTCGGATTGCTATTGATTGGAAAAAAAGACACAAAATTAATGTGTTTACACACATCAGCCCATTTGAAATTGATCGATTGACAAAATTACGTTGAAGTTGGCGTTTGGATGGTTGGTGTTCCTTCCGCAATAGGCGAATAATTTTCGGATGACATACGCGGCGTACCAGCTTTATTAATGGCAGGATTATAAATTTTTGGATCACTAACCATTCGAACGAAAAACGATCGTTTTTGAGCCAAAGTCTCTTTGCGTTTTCGATCAAGAATTTCAGTTATTTCATCCGCTTGTTCTTTCTCCAATAATTCGGTTGCAAAATCGGTTATTATTTCCCATGCAATTTCTACCAATGAATTTTTAATGAAATCAGATTATTCGCGTGGAATAAAATAATTTGATTGTCATTACCAATATCCTCCTCGGTTGCATTTTGTGCAACTGCACAGAAACGAATCACATATTTTTCATTAACCGAAGCCGGTACCATATGCAATTTTCCTGATCCATTGATAATGCTCAATAGTTTCTCATTGAGTTTATCGGAACCAACTAGGCGAAAGCACACCAAACCAAGCTAAAATGTCGTTCATCCAAAATAACAAAATGACATGACAAAAAATTATCATTCTAACAAGTGTGCCGAATATGCACAGCTATTCACTTACTTTCACTTCATTACAAATTTCAAAACGCTTATCTCTGATAACTAGGCTCTCAAAAAGCTTAGCTAATGCAATATGTTTCCGAATATAGCTTTGAAGACCAGATATTCCATAGTTGCGCAGAACGAACCTAAAACAAAATCACATTTTTCAGTTCAGTGTTTCAAATTTGTGAGTTTTTCAAAGGAAACCAAAAAAACCATTCAAATACCATAATTTCAAAGAGCGAAATCTGCGACTAAGTGGAACACCCCAGTGACGATAATCAATTGCAGCGTCCGAATATCCATGCTTCAGATAAAGTGGATCGACCTAAAAAGGTTCGCTCTTTTTTATAATTCCATTTATTTTTGTGATCAATGCAAAAAAAAAAAAAAAATACAATCCGAACACTTGATACTCACAACCAAAGCAGAAGTCAAGCGTATGCGATCCCGAACCCAAAGTGTTGAGCAATCGAAATTTACCAAAAGCCATTTATTCGAATTGGTGTTGAATGAATCCGCGTATTCAATGCCCTAGATATTCCAAAGCAAGAACATGAAGAGAGTTTTTTTTTTAATTTCAATCAAATCATAATGAAAAACGGACCTTCAACAAATACTTCAATTCTGGACAAATGAAGGAATTTCCAGCATAAGCGGCATCAACATGCAACCAAACACCTGGAAAACGTTGCAAAGCAACACCAATTTCTTCAAGTGCATCAAACGAACATGATCCAGTTGTGCCTAACGTAGTTGATACGAAAAATGGCACTAAACCTTGGACTTCATCATCTTCCATTGCTTTCGTCAATGTGTCTCCGCGTAAGCTACACTTTTCATCCGGTTCTAAAATTCGGAGTTTCACAAAGCAAATCATGGCCGCTTTTTCAACGCAGCTATGAGCCTCTTTTGAACAATAGGCCATTAATTTTGACAAAAGGTGGCCTTCTTCCACAAATGGATGCTGTTGTTTAAGGTGTTTTATTGCTTGTGCCCTTGCTGCCAACATTGTAACTAGAATACATTCCGAAGCTGATGTCTGTTCAATTCGCATAATGGATTACTATTTTCAATGTGCAATCATTTTATAAAATATCAAACTGAATCGAACCTGAATAACACCTCCACCTTTACTGCCTTTTTTGAGTGCAAGAAAGTCATCAGGCAATCCAATAGCCTTGCCTTCATCAAAAAATGGGAATTTATTCCAAATATTTTCAATAATTATGATTAATGTGTTGCAAATGATTTAACATACCCAACCAATCAAGTACGATCGTTTCCAGCTCTGTACAAGCCGGACTTGCTGCCTATAATATTTCTGTTTTAGTTAAATGCATTATTTTGTAGCAACAAGTTTTTCCTATGTAGATCTTACCCAGGAAAATCCAATACAACCGATCCCATCACCGAGCATATCGCCTAAAATCGATGGATACGAATTACCAGCCGGAAAATATGCATGAAATCGTGGATGTTGCCAATGCGTTACTCCAGGCATAATTTTTGTTTCAACATCATGCATTATTTCATCCCAATCTTCGGGATTTTCAGGCGCTTCATCTGGTAGTAAATGTCTTAAATATCCTGGCTCAACGCTCGGTGTGACGCGACGTAAATGCAACGTTTCCATATATTTGCAAATATACTCAACCATTTCGGTTCCACGCAAACGAAATTCTTTGCTGTCCATTGTCGAAGTCTTTTGATTTCTTTTTTCGTGGTGCTGATAATTCACAGTTGGTCACTAAATAAAGTTAACAATCTCTTAAAATGCTTAATGCTTGCCATACAATTTCCCAAACGAAAAGAAACCATTTAAAGTTATTGTAAGGGTTTCAAACACGACACCCACCTCTCGTCTGAACGGCTATATTACGAATGAAGATAATTGGATATCTTGCCATCAAATAAATGGAAAAATCAAAATGAATTAAAATGGGAGAAAAAAAAAATGCTGCAACACAATGGAAATGCTCTTGAAACTTCATTCGATTTGTACTTGAGCGAACAATAAATTTAATTATGAAAAATGAAGCGAAAAAAATCACCAAACAAACGAAATTTTTCTTCTTTTTTTTTGCGCGCACATCTGATGTCGACAGTTTCAAGTGGATTGAACATTACCCCGTTACGTCGTTGTATGATATAGAATTTCCAAGCCCTTCAACATAATGCGTAGCATTTAAATGGGAATCACATCTTAGATGCGACGAAATCACTTAATTGATTGTTCGTTCGTTTGTTCGTTTTAGATCATTTTCATAAACTCTCACTCACTTTTGATTATTATCATAGTATATGCAATTAGTTTTTGAATTTGAATGATTCATACAATGGTCGAATAAGCTTGAGACCAATAAAACGATGTGAATTGCATTGGTTTGGTTTGTCTATTGACATTTCGAAAGAATCGGTGTTGCAAAATTTGCCGGACCATTGACCGGAATTTCTTTTATTTGCCTGTCATTGACGTGGGACCAACTTTACAATGCATAGCTTAAATGGAGTGCATTTTGCTTAGTAGTCGAATTCCGACAAAAAAGACAATTTGCCTGGCTAAACAAATGCAGACAAATGAGAAATCAACACTGAAACGAAACCTATAATCATATCACTATATCAAGAGTGAGTTTCGATTAGAAATGAATATGAAATTTTATTCAATATTTAAAAATGGGCACCTGAACACACATTTAAATGAAATTTTTTTTATCACGGAAGCCATCCCCCAACTGCTGTTTTTTCTTTTCTTTTTTTTTCAATTAAATGCCCTGTATTTTATGGTTGCCATCGTACAGTTTTATAGCTAATGCACCGAATCCTCACAGCCATAATTTGCATGATGAAAAACCAAAGTGACTTTGAACCGTGGAAAAATTGCATTAAATTACGTCCACTGATTAATACTGGTTATGACGGTATTTCTGCAGGTGCCATTTTATTACAAATTGGATAATTAATTCGCTTTATGAATGTTTTCATGTCGTAAACTATATGGGAATAATTTAAATGATTCTTATAAATAATGGGAAAACGTTAAATGAAAATGAATAACGATTTAATTCAGATCCACATTTCAACTTTTGTTATATTGCTTTCCTGCTTCGCTCTTTGAAAAAGTTTAATACAGAAAAATGAAAAACTATTATTACCACAAAATTTTTTGTTCGAAGCCACTAACTCAAAAAAGTAACTTCATTTATTCGATTGATGATATCGAAAAATGCTTAATACGTCCGAATAGATTCAATGCTTAACTGCAACTGACTGTGTTTCACAAAACGGTCCAATCGAAAGACGATCCAAAGCTTCAAGAAATCTCTGCCACGGGTAAATGGCTTTAGTGAACATGAATATGATGTTGCGTGTTGTGATGTTTTGTTCAACAAAATTGATTTGCATGAAACGAAATGATAGACATTCAAGTGAAAGCAAAAATATTCAGTGATTTTATGACCTTTTTGGATGATGATCCTAGAAAACTGTTAGGTCAACACACAAACAACTATCATTTAAAATATGATTCGTCGTTAGATAGGCGCAATACGATGATGAATAAACGGTATGCGCGTCTCATCTATTTCATTTCAGAACATTCAGGACAAGACAACAACTATATGATTCAAGTCATGAAATGGCTTAAGATTCAAGGCAACGAATGGCCACACCGCAAAGAAAAACGAAAAAACAATTTGAGAAAAATAATAATGAAGAAACTAAGAATGCGTATGCGGGTGTGGTGTTTGTGAATGTTTCTGATAAAGTTGGAAAGTGAACAGAATTAGAATAAGATCGAATGAATTTCGAATTCCTGGCCATCTATCAACATGTTGCATGAATTTAAGGTATAATGCGTGAAGTGTATTGTCGTTCACCGTACGAATCGTACGAAGTTGATGATGTGAATTATGTACATTGTATTATACATCTACATATTTATTTATTTATTTATTTATTTGGCACTGTTATATTTTCAACACCATTCACCGAATTGTTGTTCAATTTCAATTTTTTATTCCCTTGATCCCTTTTCCTCCATCTTTTTCTCCGTGCATGTCGGTTCTCTAGAATAGACAATTTGCAACCAGAGACATACCATCCCTATGACGTGTACATCATTTTTGCATTCCAATGTGTTAACTATGGAGTGTGAATTGTGAAGTGCGGAGTGTAAAGCATTTCGGACCATTAATGAAAATATCTATATCACAAACCATCCAACCAATGATTTCTACTTCACGCTTTATCAGAGTTGATTTTCAATTTGCCTGCATTTGCTTCCCTGGCATTCGCCTGTCTAAAGAAAAATTGTATGAAAAGAGAAATATATATGAAATATCAAGCTAATATGTAAAAGATAGGCAAATCAATGAAATTTGCCTTTGCCTGGACAAGTAACCGTCAATTTTTACAACACTGCAGTCCATCATCATCGTGATGAAACTCACTGGATTTTTATTTTTCATTATTTCTCCGACAAATAGCTTTTGAATGTGAAAAAATGTGCCATTCGAGTTTATTATAATCTTTGTCATTTTCACCCTTCTGGCACACTTCAAAGTAAAAGCAAAGATGAATTATTTATTATTATTGTTATCAGATGATGACGTATATTGCGATATTTATAGATATAAATTCTTTGAACGAAATCGATCGGCTGACCGGTATCGAAGCAGAAATAAAATAATCGTCCAACGAAAAATAACTTGTCATTAGATCAACCTAATGAAACTGAAAATGACATCTTCCGTTACAAAATTCGCAAAAAATTCCGAAACATTCGTCTAGTTCGTGATTATGGGAAAAACTTTTCAATCGAATGAAATTCAGAATTCACACTTCATTGCAGCAGATTAAAATTACATTATTATTATTTGTTTAGCAAATTCAATGAAATTTCATTCTAATTTTAAATTCGTTGAAATGTTTCTTGCTATTTGTGTTGCGATCTATCGAATATTTCATTCAGGCAACGTTCCAATGCATTATTTCAATTGAATTATTGTTAGCGCTCGATAATTCTCAATTTTCTTTTCTGTTATTTTACGCTAACCGAATATGTTTACTTCATGATACATTCATTTAAATGAACTGATGCCGAATAGGGAACACACACAAAAGGAAAAATCTTTGTGAGCAACTTCATATAACATTTTATTTTTCATTTAGTAAATATCAATTTTTTTTTTTGGGTATTTCAATCCAGTAGCGGTTGTTCATTCAAGGACGCTATTTACGTACGTGCCCAAATTTTTGAATACAAACCATCATTATTTTCGAGTGACGTCTCCTCGTTTCAGCCCTTTTTCATTTGCTCCTTTATTATGACCTATTTAATTTGTAATGAACGATGGATGTATGACTCAATTATTATGTGTTCTAATATCTCATTATTGTCTCGCTCAAGCTATACCGTGAAGTGATAAGTAAATGGAGAAGAAGAGAAAAAAAACGAAAAAACGGTGATCCAAATGAAACAGGAACTGTTTTTGCAAAAGTATACTTGGAAAGGTGGAATATATTAATTTGATGTACTCTTCAAGGCACCCTCGCTTTTCTTGAGTGTCAATCCAAAAAATTAAGGATGTGCAACAGGTTTTCTCAGCTATCAAAAACGATAATCTCTCATTCCTTTGAGACCGCTGAATTTGATGATTGAACGATTAAAAACCATAAGGTTGTTCTATTTACATTCAAACCGATAGTAGCATTTCGTTTTGCTATTCTACATATATTTTGCCTTTTTTCTTTTTCGTTTTCCTCTTTATGTTCGTTGCCACACACAGAACCACAATAATTGAATCGATGTTCGATGTTCATTGTTGAATTGAAATTAAGCGAATGAAAGTGAGAAGTTGATGGTTGATGTACATTGTACAATAAAACATAGCATTGATATGAACAATGAGCCGTGTGTTATCGAAGAATGTCAAAATGGAATGCGTAGCCGGAATTCCAAACCAACTGATGAGTGAGACGCCACAAATACAACGTTTTATTGGTGTCGGTATACCATGTTTTGTCCCATTCTCATTTTATTCGTATAAATGCCGTTTAGAGCATTTTTCATACTTTAACAGCAATTTGAATAGCAAATGAGAATGAGTAGATTTTGTATTAAGGCTAAACAATTCCGTTAAGAAACTAAACATTTTAATATGAAGAAACTTCGCTCGTTTGTCATCATTCATTCGACGCAGAAGACATTTCTTGATTTTATTATTATTTCAATCACACAGAGAGCCCCAATAGCATTATTAACAGTCATCGATATACTGATGTCATTCCTCGTGCAATTTGCCTTATTTGTGAAGAAAAAGCTGGCAAGTGCTACATCAATATTTGAGATTTGCGTAGCACTTGCATTAGCAATATTAATTTTTTATGCATTAAAAATTTTTTTGTTAAAAGTCTCCCGAATTTTCCAGGCAAATGAGGCAAAATTGCCTGAAACTGTTATCAGTTCATCGAATACGGTTAAAAACACTGTTTCAGGTCTTTACATGTTTTGATACCGATCGTTACCCTTGGCAATGTATTAAATTGCAGCTGCTTCATGTGCTGGTCTTTCAACATTTTTTTTTAAATATTTTTTCGGACCAAGAAATTGGCTTTCGCTTGTAATTACATTTCAAAATTTAAAGAGCTGAAGTATGATATTTCAGCATATGCCCCTTTTGCGCCGCATTATACTCTATTTTACTAATAAATGTATTGAATCATTTCGTTGTCCAAAAAAGGCGTTGTTCGCCACAAGATGATGAACTATCGAAAGGGATGCAACATCGAAGAGGAGCTTACCAGAAACGATATACAAATTGAGAATTTGCCAGATGATTTTCTATGGATGCATGTAAGTTAAAAACATATTTTAAATGAATTAATGCTAAATGCTATCTGAAATGAGTTAATTCTATGAAAAAAAATCAAAAGATTACGGCATTATTAAAACGATTAATAATAATTTAGGTCAAAGGCGGAACGGCTATACCGAATGTAATTGAATTTGCAACGAAAGCCTTGCGATTAGGAGAACATAAAACAATTGTGTGGACGGGATATGGTGGCGGTGTTGGAAAAACTATATCATGTGCTGAAATTATGAAACGAAGTTTTCCGTTGCATCAGGTGACCAGACTGTGTTATAAAACGTATGAATTTTTTTTTTACCACTTTTGTATAATTTCATTGAATTCATGTGTCAACTGTTTGCAGAAACGAAGAATATTGGGATCCATTGGTGGATGGCCTGGAACGAATTGTTGTCAAACGAAATATACCATGTGTCCATATTTTAATGTCATTAGATGAAATCGATCGGAGTACTCCAGGGTAATTGCTTTTAATCAAATCTATTTTTAATTTTTACTGAAATAAATGTTTCCTTTACGGACAGATATCAATTTTCGGGGAACAAAACAACATTTTGGGCTGAAATGAATCATTCAAACCGCGGACCCAATCCAAATCGAAAAAAGTCACACAGCAACCAAGGACAGAGAAGTGAACGTGCACATGACACAAATGCTTCAGGAGAATCTAGCAACAATAGACGATCACGACCAAAAAAATAAATAATTTTACGGTTGATTACGGGTCTTTAATACCCATTTTCGGGTTACTGTCCAGCACGATGAATATCTTTTCTGTATTTGTGTCGGAAGTATTCTTTGTGCATATTCATTGTTTTTTGTCTGCTTAAATAAGTGCATTTAATGTGGATATATTCATTTATGATAAATCGAATTAAAAACTGTTTTTTGAAGACGACTTTTGGAAGATATAATAAATAATTCACGGCGCTGACAGATTAAAAACAATTAGAGACCATGTCACTCTATCATTCTGATCGAATTGAACGTTTTGGCGTCTAAATTTCAGTACCTCGTGAAGTAAACAAGAGATGGCGCTTTTTGTTAAATATTTGACACATAAGATAAAACCCGGTTGGGCTAATTTCTTCGTTCGTCTGATCGACGCCCGATTTTAAAAATGACGCTGTGCCTATCAAATCAAAATTTAATCATTTTTTACTTGTTGATAAGCTTGGAAACTGCTTTTTTTTGGCTGACGAGCTCTTCCAATCTTTTTCTCTCATCTTCAATTGCCGATATTTCTCGCGAATCCGTATCTTCCTTGGTTGTGCGCGAGTCTTTTAACAAGGAGATCTGTTGCCTCAATTTTTCTTGATCTGCTGTCGCCTCAACAGTTTTTTCTTCTATCTGTTTGATTTCTTCGTTCGTCTGGGCGACAGCCGATTTTAAAAATGACGCTTTGTCCTATCAAATCGAAATTTAATTATCTTTTCTCAGCTCGATTCTCAATTTGAGAAGCTGATCGGCTACTTGGCGTTGGTTCTCACTATCTTGTTCAAATTCCCTTTCGAAGAATGACAGGGAACGGTTCGCGCCTATTTCCCGCGGCGTTTGAGGTGAATTTCGAACCGGATTCATGTTATCTTGAACAGAATTATTTAAAAAAAAAAGATAGAAAACAAGCAGAAATCGATAGTACCGAATTCAAAAATATGCACCACAGGTCGTATGAGTTTAATAATAATTTGAGGCTTAAGCAATCGAATAAACCGAGAGCAGCTTAACAGTTTTGCCAAAAATTTGTCTGTCAATTTGTTCAATTAATTTTATTTCGAATAACACATGAATAATGAATAAGTCTAGCAAATTGCATATTTGATAGTAAAATGCTCATCCTAAATGATACGATAATTCTCTAAGAAATAGTAACTTAAAAAAAGTGAATGTAGTGAGTGTATACGATTTGATGGCGACATATGTAATCAGTTTCGAAGACGTTTTATCTAACTATTAGGTTTTTCGAATTTAAATCGATGGAAATGAGATGGTAAATGGTTGGTTTACATGTATATGAATGATTTTTGTTTTCTTTTTATTATTCTATTATCCTTTTGTTTTTTATAATTTATTTGCTTGTTTGTTTCTACTGGAATATATTGCTTGCATGCTGCATTTGATCATTTTTCTCAAAGCTTGAGTTTCTCTCTCTCTCTCTCTCTCTCTTTCTCTCATTTTCTTGCTTCGTTGTTAATCTTTGCGATTTCTTTTCTTTATATTTTCTCTTTCTTTCTTTCTTTCAATAAATAACGGTTAATCATTCGCATGAAATGTGTATGCGACATGTATCTACGAACACGAATTGACAATATTGTTCGTTTATGCTTCACTTTCACCAGCAACGGTACCAACATCCGTTTCACCATCAATTGGTACAATGAGATTTTCCTTTGACATTAATGTATATTTCGTGACAAAATGTGTAAAACGATGGCACAAATACGTTTCACTTTCGAATTCATCAAATACCCGACGATGATGGAAGTATGCATGTGAAAATATACGATAAACACGACGACATACTGATCCTAATTTTCCAACTGATGCTTCCTTAATCGATACTCTGTAAAATTAACCAAAATTGATGTTTCTTCTTTTTCAATTTTTCAAATAAATTTTTTGAATTTTAGGATAAATGAAGTCAAAGGTAACAAACCTGCTGGGAAAATATTTGCAACTGTTTAGCAAACATGCAGCACCGTCAAGTGTATGCCGTGTGTAATCAATAGCTGGACATTCTTTCGGCGTTTTATGGGCAGCACATAAAAATATCCATTGTTCGGTGGCAGTCATTTGTGTACATGTACTTGGAACACAATGCGCTTGTAAACGTACAGCCAATCCATTCAACTCCATACAGAATTGCCTATTAGTAGTTTTTTTTTTTTTTTTTTTTTTGATTTGTAATTAAAAGTTTTTTCTTTATTTGCATTCTGCTGCATAGCACTATTTACCTCAAATGTTCATATTTCCAAACGCCCTCATCTTGAGACTCAGGCATTGTTAATATTGCTTCAATGTTTGATGGATCCTTCTTAATTAATTGTTGTATATATTGTTGCACAGCCAATGTGCTATCCATTTCCTCCAGTGGTTCATCGGGCCAGCGACAAAAGTCCTGTGTTAAAATACAAACAAAACATTCAACGAATTCATTAGACACAATTGTGGGATTCTCATCAGTCGATAATTTCATTCTAACTGAATTTTGATTTATAAATACACTGCAACTGCGTTTATGATAATATTTTGTATCGAAACTAAGTGTAAAATCTCCAAAAAGAAGGAAATTACTGGGATTCAAACAGTCAATTCATATTGACATTATGTACAAAAACATGATATGAACACTTTATATGATGGAATTTCCAATAATTTTGACATGATTGTAATAACATTTTTAGCATTCACCAAATTGAACCACCACGAAAATGATTTCATTGAAAAATCATTGAAATTACTCACTTTAGCCTTGGTTCCGGGACGATTTCTACGAATTATTGTTGTGGTGTCAGCCATCTTCATGGCTCCAATCACATATTTATCAGAAACAAGGAAGAGAAATTTTTTGTTGACAGATTAAATTTCCTTTCAATCTCTTTCTTTTTTTTTTTCGATTTTTGCATTTATCTACTCCTTTATGTGACAATTGTTTCCCTATCGAAGTCTTTATTGCATCGGGCAACACAAGTGTTTCACACTATCAATTTTAACTAAATTTTAACTTATGACAGTCTATTAATGTACAATAAAAATCGTAAACGTGCATAAACGTCAAACATTTTATTTATAAAAATCAGTCGTGAAAGACGAACGCACATCAACGAAACAATAAATAATTTCATTTTTATACATTTGGTTGAGCATAGTTCATTGCTTTGTGAAAATATGCCGAAAATTCGTAGAAGCCGCAAACAACCTCCAGATGGATGGGAGCTTATTGAGCCAACATTGGAAGAACTTGAACAGAAGATGCGAGAAGGTTTGTTGTTTATATTTTTGAGCTTCTGATAAAATGAAGGTCCATCATTAGGAACAATTCGAATTTTTATGGGTTTTTTGCAATTTGCGAATTGCTATTAAAAGAAAAAAATCTTCTTAAATTTCAGCCGAAACTGATCCACATGAGGGGAAACGAATAAACGAGTCATTATGGCCAATATTTAAAGTGCACCATCAAAAATCTCGATACATCTATGATTTATACTATCGTCGAAAAGCCATTAGTCGAGAGCTATACGATTATTGTATTGCCGAAAAGATAGCCGACGCCAATTTGATAGCAAAATGGAAAAAACAAGGATTCGAAAATCTGTGCTGCTTGCGTTGTATACAGACTCGAGACACGAATTTCGGTACGAATTGCATATGCCGTGTTCCAAAATCGAAATTGGAGGAAGGACGCGTGGTTGAATGTGTACATTGTGGTTGCCGTGGATGTTCCGGTTAATTACGATCATTTTCAGTTCTTTTTCTATATAAATATTCACGATCTAACAATTTCCATGTGCTAGGGCTGCATTTGCATAATTTTTTTTTTTTTAATATCGATGATGTGAATAAAGATTGAATCAAACAAATATTTCTTATCGCATCATTCACCTGTTTTGTGTTCATTGTTCAATGAACAATGAACATAGTCAAGAGTCAAAGGAATCCATTAAAAATGCTTGTAAACAACAATAATATAATCAATTGGCCGACTTTTTCAACACGTATGTATTACTTACTAATAAAAAAAAACGCGATATTCTCTGTCCCCAGATTGTTTCAATAATAGAATTTGATTGACACAAATTGGAATTACAGAATAGAAATTAATATGTCATTCAATTACCGAAAATCGAATTTGTGCTTACAACTCAGATTATTATCAAATAAAATTTTTCTAGTTGATTAACGGTGCGCTGAAAAATTGAACCTTTATTCGAGCATAACAATGCAGCCCAATCAATTGATTCAAAGTCAATTATTCAGTGTTGAAGGTGAGATTTGAATAACTTTTACTATCAACTGTTCACCGCATATCCGTAATGGACTAGCCCATTAATGTTAATTGTTTCGTTAATGGAATTCCAACATACATAGCAAATTTAATAATTACTGGTTGTCAATGCAAGTTCATCCTTAATTGAGGATAATTCATGATTAACCATTTTTTTCTTTTTCCTAATAGTGAAATAATAGATTTGTGATGGAGCGTTTGGTCCGAAAATGGAAATAAAAAAGCAATCAAAACCGAAGCATTTGACATGAATTATGAATGAGTAGCAATCGTTCTCGTCACGATTAGCATACGTAGTTGTTATGATTATGGATGGCTGATTATTTTTTGGCCATAAAATGATATAACATGATCCATAAATGAACAAGTCTCAAAATTTCGAAGGAAACCCGTTCAAATATAATTTGTATCCTCAAACATGACATTCAAACGAATAGCCAGCATTTCATAAAAAATGCATCATTTCAAAATACCAAAATGCATGCCATATCGCTTCATTCTATTTATTTTGATTCAATCACATTTAATTCTGTTTATTCAAGAAAAAAAACAAAATTTGTTCAATGTTTATGAATCGAAAAACGGTGGATATCAATACAAATTAGCATAAAATAATGAACAAACATCCTTCTGATCATTTAAATTTTGAATCGTTTGAATTCAAAGGGTAAAATTCAGGTTATTTATTTTTGATCCAGAATAATTTCGGATTCTTTGGATTGCGAATATAAATCGAATCACATTTGGGCCATGTTCGGAAATATAATACATTTTAATCAGGATTCATTAGTCACAATTGTTGCTGTCGAATAATGTAAACAATGAGCCAACACAAATTTTTGTGTTGTAAATGTAGAGATTCCATTAGCTCATTACTTGATTGGTTCATAAAAAAAAGTCCGAAATCAATTTGTAAATCAAATCCAATTGGAAGCCATGATTCATTGATATTTTGTAGGATCAACGGAGGGAAGTATCTTTGAAGAGAGATCCCAATCGCCGTTCGAATTTTACGATATGTAAGCCGATTATTACAAATTTAGGTCACCCACCGTTTTTAACCGTTGACACATTGAATGACTTACAACCAACAACACAATGAAGAGCCAATTAACAAGAAAAGCTCAACAAATTCCGAATGTGAACAAATATTTGCCACCCAAAAGAATAAAAATAAAATATTAACATGCATACCAAAATTGAATCCACGGAAAACGTTTATTCACTATTACGAACATTGAACATTAAATAAAGTTCACTTAAGCGGATGGGCTTATTTTTACATATAACATTAACCACCAGCCCCATGTTGTATATCTGGTATGGATGAATATAATGTAAAATCGTCCATTATCAATCCATTTTCCATTAGATCTATTGTTATGCGTTGTGCAATTGAAAGTCAATCTGCTGTTTGCTATATGCGCCCACATACATGTTACCAATTAATATCAAACAAAATAATAAAGCAAAAAAATCAAAAGTACGACACAATCGATTTTGGTTGATTGTTGTCACATAGCGAACGCGAGAAATGATATTCACTAACGAATCATAAACAACCGCACTGTCAGCAACAACAACAATAATAATAATAATAATAATAATAATAAAAGTAATGATAATATCCACATTCCAATGAAAGCATACAAAAATATGCTAATAGTTATTTGGAATAATTTTTTTTCTCTCTATTTATCATCTCCTAGACGCTTAGACAAAAATGCTCGTGATTGCCCATTAGCCATTGCCTATGATGATTGCTTGCGCTTTTCGTGCAAGTAAGCACTCTATCTAGCATATATTATGTCAGTTTTGTATAAGCTCTTACATTTTCAACACGTAATATGCGGATATTGTTATTAATTGAATCAAAATCGATACATGCAACACAGTTTAGAGAATAAAAATTAAATCGCATCCGGAATATTCAATGTCGATTGAAAATCTATTGCATTTGTTAATTTTGTTAAATTTCTTATGAAATTTTGGAGATACCAAACGAAAAAAAGGAATAGCAAAAATTAAAAATGTTGAGGGCATCTATTGTTACTGATGCCCGTTATTCCATTCCAATTAAATCCGTTAAAAATAAACAAATTCAAGCAATGTGTAAATGGATAATGATTTTAATTGGATTGTGTGTGATTAGTGGAAGCTTTGGCAGTTTAATGGATTTTGTAGATTTGGATGCCATTAAAAGTGAAGCGGAGGCACTGAGAATGAGTTTTGATCAATTTTCAGCAGGTAAAAAAGAATTTCGACATTGCAACAATAGGCAAAGTGTTGGTTATAAATTGTTGACGAAAAAATGAATCATGAATTTGAATGTGATAGATAAAAACACTGAATTATGTGATTTCAGCCTCAAGTCAAGAATCCATAAAAGCAGCTAAACTCAGTGATCTTAAACAGAAACTCAACGGGCAAGTGCTTAAAGTGGTGACAATGGAAGTATGTTAAATATGTTCTTTTTTTTCACTTACTCATTTTACAAATTATGACCATCAGCTGGTTTCGTACGATTGTTAAGATTTTCCTTAAGCTGCGAATCTTAGTTCAGATCATTTTCAAAAGATTATCTTTTTTTCACACGAGCCTAATTCCATTTTATCCATTTTGTCTTGAACTTCTGGATTAGGATCCTCCGTTAAGCTATACGGAAAAAGATGAAACCGGAAAGTTGATTGGGAAAGGTGTTGCATTTCAATTGTTTCAATTCATTTTGGACAAATATAATTTTTCATATACAATTGTGACGCATCAAAGAAACATAATTGGATCTCGAGCAGATTTTAATGGCAGTCTCCTTGAGGTCCTTTATAAAAAAGTAAGAACTTTAGTCTCTCATCGTTATTATTCTAAAACGGAAATTGAAAAAAAAAAAAAACAAAAAACAAAACAAAACAGTTCAATGTATTGCGCGTAATTCATAATTCAGGAGGCCGATTTAGCCGTTGCTTTTTTACCTATTCTAACGGATACAAAAGATTATCTAAAATATTCGGATACAACATTAGACGAAGGCGAATGGGTTATGCTTATGAAAAGGCCCGTTGTATCAGCAACAGGAACTGGTTTATTAGCTCCGTTTACACTGAATGTTTGGATGTTGATTTTGATATCATTGCTTATTGTTGGGCCCATGATTTATGGACTCATTATTTTGCGATATAAATTGACCCGAGACAAAGAACAACGTATATATCCATTGCCACATTGCATGTGGTTTGTTTATGGTGCTTTAATGAAACAAGGCAGCACAATGCAACCAGTCGCAGGTTAATTTATAATCACTTTCGAAATTTTAACAAACAATATTTCATTGCTATTTTGTTACCATTTTTTGATATTTCTCTGCATTAAAGATTCAACTCGGATGTTATTGCTTCCTGGTGGATATTTATAACCATATTGACTTCCTTTTACACAGCTAATTTAACAGCATTTCTAACATTATCGAGATTTACGTTACCAATAAATACATGGGATGATCTATTTCAATTACAAAAACCATTTGTGTCACCGAAAGGCGGTTGCGTTGAATACGCTGTGTTAAATGTAATTTTATACTAAATTAAACAAAATCAATAATAATATTTTAATGCGAAATGATTTGTTTGTTGCTAAAAAGGCAAATGAAACACTCAATTCAATGTTCAAAATGTACGAAAAAGGCAAAGCTGTATTCACTGAACAAACAGATAACGAAACGCTCAACGACTTAGTGTACGAAGAAGATTTTGTTCTCGTTCGTGATAAGCCTGCTATTAGTCATTTGATTTACAATGATTACATGCTACGAAAAGTTGCATTCCCAACGGACGAAAGAAAACAATGTCCGTTTGCTGCAGGCAAAAAACCATTTATGAGAAGGCGACGTTCATTTGGCTATAGACATGGTTTTGAATTTAATTTGGTTATTGATCCAGCGTAAGTTTTAGTTTTGAATATTTCGATTTTTGAACATTATTATCGATGAATGATTTCACATTTTCATAAATATTCGGTGGTTTTTTGGCAGTTTATTAACACTGGTCGAAACGGGTATTGTCAAATTCATAATGGCAGAGAATTTGACGAGAGCTGAAATTTGTCCTCAAAATTTGGGAGGAACTGAGCGTCAATTACGAAACAGTGATTTAAAAATGACTTATTGGATTATGTTGGGTGGTTTTTGTACGGCAGCAGTTATATTTTTCACAGAAGTGAGTTTACCCGTTCGTTAAACCAATATATGTATTTATATGTGTAATTAAATTTCAATTTTTAATCGAAATGTTTCATAATTATTTCAGATCATTTTTCGATTTTTGAATGATCGCCTAATGAAAGATCCCGTTAAAATGAGATCAAGCTTTAATCAGCGATTCCAAGGTGATCCAACGAGCGTTACACCTCCACCATCATATGGGACGCTCTTCAACCGAAACAAAGTTTTCACCACCAACGAATATATTAAACAATATGAAATGAATGGTGGTGT
This sequence comes from Mayetiola destructor, assembly GCA_000149185.1. Classification (NCBI taxonomy): domain Eukaryota; kingdom Metazoa; phylum Arthropoda; class Insecta; order Diptera; family Cecidomyiidae; genus Mayetiola; species Mayetiola destructor. The sequence goes on from GL501545.1 coordinate 1,310,801, forward strand.
CAAAAAGGTCATCAATGGCCGACAGTATGTTGTTTTCCAAAATAGTGATGGTCAATCACGACTGGTTCCTATTAGAACACCCTCAGCAGCCCTTTTTCAATATGCATTTACAAAATAAGGTAGATTTATGAATTATCATGTGTGGATAACGAATACAAATCCATAATATATGGTTAATAAAATTGAGTAATAAAATTTCGCAATTTAAAATTGTGCACAAAATCAATTGATTTGGAATAACATCATTGAAAATGTGGAAATCGATTTATGTTGATTTGAATTGAACAGCGTTATTTTCTCTGCACTAATATGTGCATTTATGTGTCTAATGCTTAGTACGATAAGTATTCGGATATCGATAATAATAATAATAATAATAATAATAATAACAATAATAACAATAATAACAATGAAACATTATGAAATAACATTATTAGTTTTTTAATTGTCTGTGATGTAAATCCTCGCTATTCGTTTGAAATACAAATTTTAATCGTGCCATTCGTTGAACGAAAATGATTATTTTTATTAGTTTGTCTCGTTAATACATATAATGCACAAATTCACATAAATCGAAACGCTTAGTTATTCACACGTACCAAAATATTGATCGTAGTTCTTTTGGATATTGTTTTTTTTTTTACATTTTTAACTTTTGTGGTCCAGTAAAAATATTGAATTGTTTCTTATGCATTGTATGCGTCTATATTATTTCGTTGTGCTTTGGAATTCACTCGAACAAAGACATATCTATGGGTAATTATGGCTATCAAATAAAATATTTAAAAATTTAGTTGACTTTTGAGTTTTGGTTCTGTATTTTGCACGACTAGAAAGTAAAATCAGATAGAAAAATAAGTAAATCTCATTGGAATCAAAAAGCGTAATGCAATTAAATCGTGTCAGAAATGCATTTATTTTATTTTTAGTTTAGTTTAGAATGATTGAATACGAAATTGTTTGTCTTGAACAGAGAAAAGTGATTTTCGATAGTTGATCATGAGCAATGAGCATAAACGTTGAATGACCTTTCAGTTCTTTGTTCTGCATTACAAACGAATTGACAAAAACTTATTTTTAGCCAAGAAAAAGAATGGATGCGACTCTTATTGTTCACGTTTTCTCATTTAATCCCTTCCAACGAAATTAAAATTCGTAATTAGGCTTGATTTATTTGTGTGCACATTCAAATGTCCATTTAAACATTGGATATTGGATTCATTTGGTGTTGCTGATAGCTATTAACCTCACCGATTATCATAGTGTACGCGATAATTTTTGCCGTCACACAATAGTGGATAGAATTTGTGCATAATCATTTTTGGAATGAGTTTATTTTCATATAAAAAGTGTTCGCTGGCAACCAGCACAAAATTCGGCAGGTAACCTCAACGGAATGGACAGGAGAAAAAGTAACATTGAGCAAATATTTATTTATTATTTTGGCGATTTATGATTATGACGTTGAACAGATATGTGAAAGCTGAAGAAGATATTAAAGCCGGTGAACTGCTACTGATGGAGCTTCCATTTGTTTGTGGCCCATATTGGAATACAAAGATTAATTGTTTGAATTGCTATTCTGCGTCTGACAGCGTGTGCAAGTATGGATTCTTCATCACAAAGACTAACAGTCACAATATTGGAATAAATTTAAATTTTTCTAGAAAATGTGGAATGGTTCCATTATGTTGGTGTTGCATCGAATGCCATGAACCAAATGAATGTCGTACATTACAAAAGTTTTGTTTACCAAAATCGTTTCTCATTGATAATCTGGATGTGATAACGCCATTACGTTTCCTTTTGATGCTTTATCAATGTGCCGAACAAATGGCTGACAAAAATCTAGACAACGATTTGAAATCAAGAATCGATGAAATTTTGACTATGGAATCGCATTGCGATAAACGAAGAGGAACCTGGATATGGAATGAACATGCAAAACAAGTAATCGAACCATTACAAACTATAGCAAAATTGGATGAAATATTTGAATCGATAGACTCACATTGGAAAATAACCGATGAATTTCTTCAAAAAATCTGTGGCATTTTGGATGTGAATACATTCGAAGTTCGAACTGAAAATTTTGAGGTTTGTTATTTAATGGCAGTTTGTTCAAAAAATTCATTCATTTATCGAAATTAATTGAAATTAAATGTAGGAATTTCCAGTGCGTGGACTATATGCTCAGGCAGCTCTGTTAGCGCATGACTGCATTGGAAATACATTCATTACTTTGGACGACAGTAAACAATTGAAAGTATTTGCAAGTGTTGACATAAAAGCTGGTGATATTGTATACAATAATTATACTGCAACGCTTTATGTGAGTTTTTTTTGCAGAAATAAAATTGAAAACAATCAAATATTTGGATTCAAATGAATTTTTCTGTTTAAACAGGGCACCGAGGCTCGACAAGAGCATTTAACAAGAGGCAAATATTTTGAATGTGAATGTCGCCGTTGTAGTGATCCAAGTGAACTCGGTACACATTTGAGTTCGTTAAAATGTCGTTCGTGTTCGGTTGGATTTTCGGTTCAAATGGGACGAAAATCAAATTGGAAATGTCTTAATTGCAATGCGTGCATTGAAAATGAAAATATTTATCAAGTTTTATGTGGAATTCGGCACGAAATCCATCAAATCGGTGCCGATGTTGAGCAAATGGAATTGTTTATTTCAAAATATACCGAAATTTTGCACCCAAATCATTATTTGTTGATTGAAATGAAGCAAAAATTAGCAGCAATAATACGACATATTTGTTCAACAATGAACGATAATCGAGGCAATCGACGTGAACGACTTTTAAAACGTAAAATTGATTTATGCAAAGAATTTATACCGTTGTTTGATATTTTACAGCCGGGCATATCTCGGCTGAAAGCGATCGCATTATACGAATATTTTGTACCTTTGGTGCAATTGGCAAAATTGAATCATCAGAAGAAATTGATCACAGATGACGGATATTTGGTAAATATTGAATTAAATTCAATAATCGAATTGTTAATGTCGATTCGTTTGTAGGCCGTTCTGGATGAGGGGGAAACCGTTGCAAAAGAAGCGATTAGAATGCTTATATATGAACCGGCAAAAAATCCCGAAGGAATGCTTGCCAAGCAAGCCATGCGCGAGCTAAAAGAATTACGAACCAAAAAAACCCAAATGTTAAAAATCATCAAAAAGGCCCACGGGAAAACTTTCAAGTGAAGATCAATGATATAAAATAAAATAAAAATCTCTCGATTTGTCTAAATTCCTTCAAAAAATAGAAAATGATTTTACATTCATTACTTTTAACACTATTCACAGAACCATCGAATTGAATCGTACACAGAAATAACCTTCGTATGTTTTGTCGTGTCAGATGCAGCCATCCCTCTCTAGCACATGTCATATGATATATGGTGCGCATAGAACACATTTTCAGTTTGTATTGTCAGTATTCACAGTATATTCATGTGTCATAATGCAAACATATTCCAGTTTATAGGCGGTTGCTGGTCAATAACAACGTGCATTTTACGATTTTCAATAAAATTTTCGATCAATTTGAATTGCGTTTCAAAAACTAAATAAACAAAATAAAATGATTCAATAAAATCGCACATTATTGAATCGTAATGTTTTATTAATGCGTTTATCTCACGCATTGCAACAGTTTTTTTTCTTCATAAATTCATTCATCAATTAGTTATATTTTCGATACAAAACAACGCATAAATGGATCCAAATAATTCAGTTGCCGATGAAATTGTGCTGAACATGGACGCATGTTTCACTGCATTCGACAAGGATGGGTGAGAATAAATTTTAAAATTCATACTAATAAGTGAAACAAAAAAACGTCGTCGATTGTTTTGATTCTGAAAATTCTTGAAAACACGTTTTACGTTTTCAATGTTTCAATAAATTCGGACCGATGCCAAACGATTTTAAACTCTGACTTAACATATTTAACAATGGCATTCACCGATTCATGCGGTTGATTGTTTTGTCGATAATGCGCCAGTTGACACGGCGACAAAAGTCTTCTATTTATTATGAGAATATCCGGAACTGTTTTCGTTTGATTCATATATGTATTCAAAATGATAACATCTATTTACACGTATTAGAACCTATGCTACTCGTACGCTAACCGTACGTTACCGCAGTTTGATTACATTGTGAATTCATGATCTGATTTGTTATTTGTTATTTGTCTATTTTCATTATCTAGCGATGGTTTATTGTCATTGGCCGAGTTTGCGGTGCTATGTCGTGCCTTATTTCGAAATGACAAAGGTCACATTTATACCGTACCTGACGATCAAATTGAACAAATGTTTTCGGTATTCGATAAAAATCAAAATGGATTTATTGAACGGGATGAGTTTCCATTTTGTTGGCATCATTGGATCAAAACGGTCAGTTTGTATCTCCACCAAGAGATTCTCATCATTCGAACAAAAAGTTCCAAATGAAATTTCCCATTTTTTTTTTTTGTCGTTTTCAGATCATGCGACCAATTAGTGCCTTTTTGATTGTTGACGTGCAAAATGATTTCATCAGCGGTTCGTTGGCTATAAGCAATTGTGCCGCTCAACACAATGGAAATGACGTAATTTCAGGAATTCATTTATTGAATGTGCTTATTTTATTCAAAGGCATATTTTATTGTTTTTTTTTTATTTTTTTCATTTTCTTTTTGGCAGATAATTCAACCGATAAATCGAATTCTTTACAGTATCGATTTTACGAAGGTCATCTATTCGCTTGATTGGCATCCCACTGATCACATATCATTCATTGACAATGTTAAAATGCGTCCATTACATGAAAGTTGTCCGGTCGATGCTGACACAGCCAGACCATTTGAAACAGTTATTTTTGATGGAAATCCACCGATCAAACAACGCCTTTGGCCCAGGCATTGTATTCAGGACACTTGGGGTGCCGAGCTACATAAAGATTTAAAGATTCTCGATGATTCTGTTCAAATTTACAAGGGAAGCAATCCAATGGTCGATTCGTATTCGATTTTTTCAGATAACGAAAAAACTTCGGAAACAACTTTAGGTGCCGAGATGCGTGCCTGTGGCATAACTGATGTTTATGTTTGTGGTATCGCTTATGATGTATGCGTTGGTGCTACAGCTGCTGATGCTTTATCCAGTGGATATCGTACAATTTTAATTGATGATTGTTCTCGTGGTGTTGATTTGAAAGACATCGAAAATACAAAAAGAACAATTGAATCGGCTCATGGAGTTATAATCGATTCGAAACAAGTAAAAGCAATGGTCGAGGGCCGTGACAGACGCCCGAACTTGGCTATAAACTTGCAATTGAACTCAATAATGAAAAATCAGATCTGTTCAAACGAATCTCAGGAAAACAATTTGTTGAATGATAAAATAAATTATTCGAGTTAAATATAAACGCTGTTTGAGCACCATGATTTAACTTATATTATTATTATTAATCAATTAATTAATTATTATTTTACATTGAATATTGTTAGTTTTCGGCTTAGGCACGGAAAAAAGGACTAAAGAAATAATATTTACCTCACTGTTCGTGTTGATGAATCAAAAACACATTTTCGTTATTTATTGTATGGTAATGTTAGTAGAACATTCACATAATTTTGAATAAAATAATGACAAACAATTCAAAAACTGAATATTTATTTATTCATTTTTATCGTGCCATTGCATGTCAATTCATGGGAATGGAAGCAAAGCTTTAAATGGTGAACTTTTTGTTGATTTTTTGGACACAATGAACCTGGAAATGTACATGAGTACATAATCATTGAAACCTATCCAAACTATTATTTTTGAATTCAATTTTGGTTCCGATTGTGAAATATCAAAGGAAATTTAACTCGCAAATCAAATGCCAATACAAGTGAGAATGAATATGCCATGATCCACGAACCACCAACTGCTAATTTACCGCTACATGCGAAATACGGTAAAAATAAAATAATGAAAACAAACACCTTAAACTAATCATAGGGATAGAAAAAAGTTTCTCAATAACATGTTCATAAAACAAAAGTTTTTCGATGGTTTTCCTAACGCCATTCCATGCTATTTACGGGAAAAGTTTCCCCTTTTATTTCCAATTTAATTTGATGAATCGGATATGGAATATTCATAGGCCGACTCATCGAGTTTATAGCTAAAAAAAAAGACAAATAAGAAATAATGAGGTGAACCGTCAACTCAGAATAAACGGATAACAACAAACGCATCAATTGATTTATATTTTGCAGGTGGTGCATTAAACCAAAAAATGAAGGCATATTGTATGGAAGGCACGAGGCTAAATACGAGATATGAGTATGAGAATCGTATGCTAGAAAAGTCATACAAACATATGAATTATGCATAGATTCTAGTTGTATGCGGGCGTCTGTTTAAATGTAGAGAAACCGAACAGTTAATATTAAACCTTATACTAAGATATCTCTATTTTCATTTAATTCATATCGTACGTGTGCAAGTGATACACATATTATTCTTTGAATCAAATTCACCTGATTTTTCGAATTTATCAGGACCTTTGAATTCGGGCCTCCGTTTAGTCATTCAATAAAATTCGCCAACCATGGACGCGTGTTTTACTGCATTTGATAAAGATGGGTGAGAATAAAGCATTCAATCAGGGAGACTCAGATTGTTTTTGTTTTTTTATTGCTAGGATTTATTTTGTATTTGTTTTCACGATGACCAAAGGGTGCTATCATCAAGCGGCGGTCCGGCAAATATTGACCGGATGGGATTAAGTCGAAATAATTGTTATCGCATAAGAAATGCATAGAGAGTTTTCCTCATAACATATTTCGATTCTTTCATACGTAAACATTGAGTGCTATTTTTCGACGTCATCAATTTAGTCAATAAATCGTTGGCAAGGAAACAAAGACATTACATGTTCCTTCTAATTTTTATTTTTTATTTTTGATTTTATATTTGGATTCTATATTGCAAACGGTTATTTAATACCTTTTCAAATCATGAACATTCGATACGAATTCATTGCGTTTCAGGGACGATCAAAATTTACAAATTTTTAATTGAGTCGATCATTCAATTAAATTTCAAGTGATTATTTTTAAAATACTTTTATCGTCAGGGATGATCTATTGTCATTTGCTGAATTTACACTAATTTGCCGAGCATTGTTCCGCAATGACAAGGGTCACATCTATGTGGTACCGGATGAGCAACTGAAACAAATGTTTGCCGTTTTTGATAAAAATCAAGATGGATTCATTGACCGTGATGAATTCCAATTTTGCTGGAACCATTGGATCAAAACAGTAAGTGATCATCATTCGAATGGACAAAAAAAAAAGTAACGTTCAATGGCTACTGAAATACTCAAAAGCCAATATTTATTTAGATTGTGCGACCGATGAATGCATTTTTGGTGATTGATGTTCAAAATGATTTTATCAGTGGATCATTGAACATAAGCAATTGCAGTGCCCAACATAATGGTCACGAGGTAAGATTTTCTTGAAATCTTGAAACATCCGTCATAATTGAATCCAATATGTAGGAGTTTCTCAATTTCAAACAGATTATCGATCCAATCAATAAGCTTTTGCATACAATTGATTTTGATTTGGTGGTTTATTCCTTGGACTGGCATCCCAGCGATCACATTTCATTTGTGGATAATATTAAAACTCGACCATTACATGAAAATAGTCCCCTAGATGTTGATTCAGCTTGTGTATTTGACACAGTCATATTTGATGGTTCACCACCGATGACACAACGTTTATGGCCAAGGCATTGTGTACAAGATTCATGGGGTTCTGAGCTGCATAAAGATTTAAAAATTGTAGAAAATTCGATTAAAGTGTACAAAGGCACCAATCCAGAAATTGATTCGTATTCAGTGTTTTGGGATAATGCAAAATTATCCGAAACAACATTGAGCGCCCAATTAAAAATGAAAGGAATCACCGATATTTATGTATGCGGTTTAGCCTACGATGTATGTGTTGGCGCAACAGCAGTCGATGCTATTTCCAGTGGTTATCGTACAATTTTATTGGACGATTGTTGTCGTGGTGTTGATTTAAAAGATATTGAAAATGTTAAAGAGACGGTTGTTTCAACGAATGGCATCATCGTCACATCAAAAGAGGTAAAAATTTGTCATTTTTATATCAGCAAACTGAAGATTCGCTTCAATTTTAAAATCGCAATGAATCCTCATATTTAAGGTTAAAGCAATGGTTGAAGGCCGTGATCGTCGTCCTGAACTTGGCTATAAACTTGCAATGGAATTGTGACGCAACGAATAAATATATACCAACATAATTATTATTATTATTATTATTATTATTATTATTAAAATCGATTGTCTGAATTTAAAATTTTAATGAAATTTAGGTATTAAGGCAGCTTATTACCAATATTTAGGCAGGACACAGACATTTGCTTTTGATCAATTTAAAACACACACTTTCAATTGACAAAAATTTACGTTAGAAAGATCAACTTGCGAAGCAGCAAAATGTTGTCATCAATAATATAAAAAGTTAGGCCTATTATGTAGTTTGAGGTCAATGACCAAAGCTAGTATTTTGATGTCAAGAAAAAAAAAAAAAGAAATAAAATTAATGAAAAAAGAATAAAATTTAATTCAAATCAATTGTGCAATGCATTTTTGCGTTGTTTGATGATCATTGTGTACGATATTACCTTTCATCATACACGGTTGCTAGCTCAACACACAACACACATACCTTATCATATTCATATATTTGGATCTTCACACTTTCTTTTTTTGTTGATTCTTTTAAATTTAACTTTGATTTCAACTCATGAACATTGAGCACGGCAATGCGATTTAACCCATACATAATTCATGTACTCAACACACACAAACAAAACAATCATACTTCGCTTGGCATACGAACGTAAAATTGAGAGAGTTATAGAGACGAATAAGACGAAGAAGGGAATAAGCATAAAAACATTCACTCGTCTTCAAAAATTCGGAATGGTAAAAAGATTTCACATTTGATGGGGATTTTTTCATTCCGTTCAACCAAATGCATTATTAGAAACGAGCAGTTCAGTATACGGCAGATCTTCGCACACAGCTGCTCCCTTGATTCTTTGATTCAAACATTGACTGTCGAACTGATTTAGTATCGGTTTGAGTCGCAAAAAATAATATTCTTCATTGATTTGTATTCAAATTGTATTTAAATAATGATAATTTGCAATTTTAGTTGCTACTTCATGTGCACGTTTTATTTTAATGGTCCCAAAAACCGTCTAGTGGAATAAAATTCAGCTTTATCTGACTTTGACTGTGAATTGAATCAGTTGACATATTTGTTAAGAGTGTCGATTGATCGTTTTGTGCTATTTTTAACAATATATTAACAATATAATATCATCAAAGAAATGGGGAAGAGAGATGGAAAGCAACTTTTAGAAGGTGAATTTTGTAGATAGAAATTCAATAAATTAGCAGTTTTTTTTTGTAACATCGTTCTATGAAGAATATGTGTGATATATTTAATAGAAGAGTTTAATTGTGAAGGAATGCAAATCGCTATAATAAATATCTATTACAATTATTAGTGCATTATTATTGCAATCCGGTTTCTATTGCAAACTCCTATGGAGAGAAACAATGTTTACAACGAGATGTTTGAATGAACACTTTGACAATATTTGCATAATTATTATTTATTATTATCATTATTATTATTATTATTCTTATTTAATACCTCATACGGGTTTGCAAATTCAGCATTTTTACCTTGTTAAAACATCAGTTAATACATTGTATGTGCCCAGTCTAGCATATCGTAGATAGCTTAACTATAAATGATAACGACATTTTAAACCATAAAACGAATATTGACCTATGGACATTTCAGAAGCTCGAGCTTATGTTGAACGCATCCAAATGGATGGTGTAGACAATCCAGTTGACAATGATATCAATAGTTATACCATGCATATGCCCGAATGGTATGATGAAGTATTATTTAAAAGGTGTGTATTTTATGCAATATTTGATTTGTATATTTTTTGATCATAAGATATTTTTCTTTCGCTTCTGTCGCTTGTCGCTTGTATACACAATACACAAACATTAAATATTCGAAAATTATCTGATATATTGTTGTTGTTTTTCCTTTTTCGAATGTATAGGGCTCAAAAATTCTACAACAATAATTTGTTTTCAATATTTTCGGGAAAACTTTGCGGTTTATTAGCCGTTTTGGCTGTACCGAGTATCCTGAAAATTCTGATTCATACGCAAGCATCATCGACACCGTACACAGCATATAAACGATATTTGGGAACGGTATTTCATGTGATCACTTGGTATGAAAGTGATTTGAAGCCGGGTTCTAGGTATGTGATAAATTTTAAATTGGCTTTTTTTTTCATTGATAATTTATTTTATGATTTTGTTTGATACATTCGTAGATCTTGGAAATCGTTAGAAGCGGTTCGTAAAAATCACATACTTGCTAGCAAATTTGCAAAAAAAGGAAATTCCGGATTTATATCGCAGCGTGATATGGCCTTAACTCAATTTGGATTTATGGGTTTTGTCGTTTTAACTCCACATAAATTGGGAGTTCAAGTTAGTCGAAAGGATCTGGAAGCATTTGTTCATTTTTGGCGTGTCATTGGAAATTTGATTGGAATTGATGACAGTTACAATCTATGCACCGATTCATATGAATCGACAAAGATTCGATTGAAATTGATTTCCGAAGAGATTTATCGGCCATTACTGGAAAATACAAATAACGATTTTTATGTTATGGCAAAAGCATTAACTGAAGGACTTTGGTGTTATAATCCAATGTTGGATACGGATACAGCTATTTATTTTACAAAATGGTTGACAAACTGTAGAAATTATATTTATTTTGAAAGTGATCCACGTGCAGCCGAATGTGATTTGAACGATAGTCGAGCAATATTGAAATCACATAATTGGTACACAAAATGGATGTTATATTTGCAAATGAGTTCGCATATATACATGGCAAATTTTTCATTATGTCGATGGTATTTTAATAGTCACGTGTGGATAGCCAAATATATAATTTATTGGTTTCCATTTTTGGCCTTCTTTAAATTTGGATTTAAAAAGAGTTACGTTCGTATCCTTAAAGGCATCAAATGACAAAGTTGAAAATGAATGATATATTATATCAGATATAACCATTAAAATACTTTTTACACTGTTTTCCAATAGCAAAAACGAAAAAATAAAGAGAAATAATGAAAAATCATCCATCAATGGAAAAAATATTCAAATTTAATTTTGTAATTTGATTGATGTTTTATGAATATTTGATTTTATTTGGAAACGATTTGTTTTATGCATAACAATAACATTGATTGTGGTTTCGGTTTCAGCGTTATACGGACAATAATTACAAATTAGATAATAATTTCACATTAAAATAATTTCAAAGATTTTCATCTTCCATTCGAGCTGGATTTGTTGCACATTCATTCTACATCAAAAAAATTTCATGAAAAAATAACAATTTTTTTTATTCATTTGCGCGAAAACCAACTGGCGTGAATGTTTGGCTCTATTACGCCATGAAAATTACAAAGAATATGAAGAAAAATATCAAAACACCGAAAATCTTAATCATAAGCCAACGATTTTTCGTAACAGTTTGGAAATATTTTAGAATTTCTCCATGTGCAGCTTCAATATTCATTTCAGCATCCTGGACATTTGAATCTATTCGCTCGACCATTTCATCTTGTTCTTTGACCATGTGAGCTAATTGTTGAAAAATACCGCCAAGTTCAACAATTGTGCTTTCAATATTTTGCATTGTTTCGGCCCTTTGTTGCACATAATTATCAGATTCATCATAAAGTAGCATTTGTTGTTGCTGTTGTTGTTGCCTTTGATCGCCCGCCAATAATGGTGCTGATGCTGAATTCATATCGATGCTAACTTGATCTTGTTCCGATAACAGTAAGCTTGCTTGATTTGAATTTCTCATCGATGGTGGTGGTAAACTAGTTCCAACATTACCTTGGCTAAACTGTCATGGGTAAATTAAAAAAAAAATAAAAACAATCAAATCGATTATTATTCTTGACGGAAGAATTGGCTAAAGTTTGTATTTACTTGATCACGTCGCGTTTTTTGTTGTTTCAAATTTTCAGTTCGAACTTCGAGAACTTGTTTGAAATCGGTGCTCATACTGGCCAATTTCGCTTGTAAAGCAACTACCATATTTGACGAATGTGACAGTAAATGTTTGGCATTTGTGGTTTTCCGTTGAGATTTTGACAATTCTTGCAATCGAGCTATTTGTTGATTTAATGAATTAATATCACCTTTGATGATATAGGTCAATTCTTGGATCTCGGCTGGTCTATCATCAAATAGAGATTTTCGTTTTGCCACTGAAACAAACGAAAAAAAGATGAACAATAAATACTAAAAATACAATTTTCATGTCATGGTTTTGTTTGATCAGCTTATTTTGTCAATTCAAACTTACAAAGTGTTAATTTCTCCAATTTGGAATAAGTGCTGGCGATATTTTTGCCAATATGCTTAGCAATCATCATAAATTCCGAATAGCTTTGAAGTTGTGTTGCTTTGCGTGGATCCCGAATATTGACAGCCCTGGCAATATTCCGTCCTTGCATCGATCGAATTGCATTAAAAAATTCATTTGTACGATCACGAGATGCCATTATTATGATTTCGTCACCAATATCACAATCTGTATCGTTTTCTATAAAATTACTGTTGTAATTGATAGTGCCAATGTTTGAATTTAATGGTAAATTATTTTGTTCAACGTTTATTGCGTTATTCACTTGTGTTACTTGCTGTTGCAAAAAGTTTCCGATGCTCGACGATAACTTTGTAATGCCAGTGGGCACGGAAAAACCAGCAACACTATAACCACTTTGAATGAGCTTTGTGCCCGTTGTTGTAACGTAATTTTTCTTTTCGTCACCACTGTATGGGCTATCAATGATTTTTGGACCTTTATCACCGATCACAACATTGCCTTCGTCAATTAAAACGCTGAAATTGTCATCTGATTCGGATCCGGGGAAACGACGTCTGGCTGGCATCTCATAATCAAACTAATTAATTCGCAATGAATCTTTGTGTATGAACCTACAAATTCGGAAACCAATTCAAGAATGATTCAGAAAACTTAAATACGATTTTGAAGTCTAACGCTGGATATGTTCAAGCGCTTTTGGGCGAACAAAAAAACTAAAATTAAAACTTTCCAAAAAAAAAAAAAACTATTCGTTCGACTGTATTAATTCTAGAGTCAATGTTTTCCTAATATTCAATAAGTGCAACAAATACTCGTCTATTCATGACAATGTGTGTGACAGTTGGACACGTCATTCGATTTTGATTTTGTTTCGAGATGGCGTTATGTCCAGTTTTTTACTAGAAAAATTAATTCACAGCAAATTGAATGTTTTCTTATTTAAATTTTTGCAAATATTGATTTCCTGCACTCGAACGGTTCTCAATTTTGTCTTTTGATTACGTATTTTTTTTTGAATATTTAATCATTCATCATTTTGAATGATTTAGATACGATTTCTCGTCGTTTGTCGTTCTATAAAGGCTCATTGACACTGGATGAGTAAGCGATTGACAGAAATGTGGAAACATAGCCTATTGGGCTATTAGGCAAAATTAGATTAATCGTCAAAATAATATTAGACGCACCGAAGCAATAGATTAGCATAAAAAATTTTGTTTTTAATTAAAGAAAAATGACTTTATATCATTTTGGGAATTGTGTGGCTTTAGTTTATGTGCCATATTATTTAACTTATAAATATTCCGGTCTGTAAGTAATCATATGGCCAATGTTATGGATTCATGTTTTATCAGTTTTCCGGCAAGTGCCGATTGAAGATGAACAAAAATTCGTTTTATTGTTTTTTTTTTATCGAAATTCAGATCCGAATACGGTGCATTCTGGAAATGTGTTCAAGCCGCTGGAATCTATGTGTTTACACAATTGTGTAAAATGTTGGTGTTGGCCACATTCTTTACAGATACATCAACAAATAGTATGGAGGAAATGAGCCTTTTGAATGTAAATATTGCGCACAACAATCTGCGATAGCGTTTTTGACACAGTCACCAACGTGACGATAAAACTGATGACCGTCATATATGTCTTACTTGCATAAAAAAACGGATTAAAATTTGCGTAGCACTTGCATTTTTATACATTCTGTGTACAGAATTTATGTTGTTTTCAAAGCTTTTAATGCAGATTCGTCTAGAACTGTCATCAGTATATCGATGATAATCAAAAATACTACTGCATATCAGTAGAATCGATCGACAGATCCAATAATTTCAATGACATTTAATTTCTATGGCGCAGGAAATTTTACGATGCACCATTGATGTGGCCGATTTGCTTGGACTTGGTATCGTTTTGTCCCGTATTCCAGGCAAAGGTCATAGTAAATTGATCACAGCCGGACTGGGATGGGCAACTGCTGAAGTGATTCTATCGCGTGGACTTTTACTTTGGGTTGGAGCTCGTGGTGCTGAATTCAGTTGGTTGTACATTCAAAAGTGTTTGGAATCAAATATTTCATTGGTAAAGGATATACTTAAACGAATCATTCCTTTTTTTTCTCTCTCGATCTTTAATTGGAATTAATTTGTTTTTAGATTCAACATTTAACCACCACCACATTGATTTGGCTTTTTACGCGTCATGATCTCAACACTAAATATAAGCCAATCGTAACATTGCTATTGATTGCAACACCATTCAAAGTATTGTGGTTAGATGGCCTTTTGAAGACCGCTATCAGCGGATTATGGACGTTGTTAGCATTCAAAGCATTGGTCACTTGCAGTATAGGAGTTTTGACTCTGCATATGTATGCAGATCTAGCACAGACTATTGGCCTATAATGTGGTCATCGAATCAAACAGAACAACTAATGTACAACATGCAGACTATAACGTTAAGTTCGCAATCAAAACTGAAATAGTTTTCGGTGTAAAATTAAGAGGGTCAAAAAATCCAACTTCTCACACAGTTACAAATTTCTTTATATGGAACAAAAAAAAACCGAATAAAAAGCTACTTTGCAGTTTTAGTGGGATTTCCTTTTTCGAGTGAAAACAAAAACCAAACACCAATATCGCAAATATTTCATTTTCCTAACATCAATTTTTTTCTTCAATTATCTGAAGATGATTTGAATGAGTCTTGATTATTTGAAAAAAATGGAAATTTTCATCCGGAATGCGAACTGGATAGAATGAATCAAATAAATATAAAATAGTATGGCCTGTTCGGTTTTCAGTGGAATGAATATTGCTCGCTAGTGACATCTATCAGAATCTAAATGAATATAGCCTACTGCATGGACAATTGACAAGCAGAACGAAAACATAAGAAACAAAAAAAAAAAAAAAAAGGTTAATTGTTTTCCATATTGTGTGGAAAAACCACCCATACATCGAAGACATTCAGAAGTGTTCTGTGCTGTATGCTGAATGCGAAAATTAATAATCTTGTGCTCACTTATTTGCGTAGCTGATAAAAAAAAATTGGAAAAAATACAAGTGAAATACCAAACATAAATTCCATTTTGTGGATCTGAAAAATTACTCAATATAATTTTAAGTGAATTGAAGTGTTTCAAGCGCAAAACGTTTTGCAATCGTATTCTTTTACGATTTCATTTTTCCGAACATTCGCATGATTTGAAGTGAATTGAATATTGAATTAATAGAAAGAAAGAAAGAAAAAAAAAAAAAAATTATACATAAAAAGAACGATGTCGACGGAAGGTGCTGGTAAGAAAATTGGCGAACTACGAGTTTGTGATTTGAAAGCTGAACTCGAAAAAAGAGGACTAGAAACGAATGGCATCAAAATTGCCTTAGTCGATCGCCTACAAAAGGTATGAATATTTCGAAATAATTTCACATCGCATCCATTAATATGTCAATAATCATGTTATCAAGTGCAAACCTACATATTTCATTCCATCAATTTTTGACCTATTCACATCAAGAAGGAACGAAAATAGAATCAGATTCGTGGCTTCGTTTTCGATTTTGAAAAATTTTGATTTCGATAAATATCAAATAAACTGAAAATTTAACAAAATAATTTTATTGCGGCAAACAGGCTATCGTCGATGAAGGGGAAAACCCAGATGAATATGTCTTTACCAATGATGATAAGCCGATGCCAGCCAAACGGGTTCGCGTTGAGTCAACCAATGATGCCGATGTGAGTATTTGATATTTGGATAAGTTTCTTAAATTTACAAAACTATAATTTTAATCCATACTAAATATATATGTACATGTATTGTTGTATGGATGTTACCAGGCCAACGGTGAAGTCGTTGAGCCTCCTGCAAATAAAGAAGATAAAGTCGACGAAAATAAAGAAGAATCGAATGGTAATGAGAATTTAGAGGAGAATGGATCAGCAGATGCAAATGTAAAAACCGAACCAGACGCGGATGCGGATGAGGATGCTGATCAAGAACACCTACAATTGACAGTCGCCGATTCTGATAAACTTGATATCAGCAATGTAGATAATGAAGATTCGCTGAATCTTACCATTGGAGAAGATGAAGCGAAAATATTTCAGGAAGAGGTAACGTGACGCATCAAAAAGCCATTATTTTAGACATTTTTGAAAAGAAATCAGCTAATACTTGGATTTCATTTTCAGGAAGCCGAAGAAAAGGTCAAAGAGAATAACAGTAAGTAAACAGCTACACGTGCTATTCATTATTCGAAGGTTTAAGTGCATATTTAAGATAGTTATTAGAATCGGTTCAGAACTGAATAGCGGAAAACCAAAAAAAAAAAAAAAAACAAATTCGATTAAAATTTTATTCGTTGCGATAAAAGTCTTTATTTCTCTTAAGTATAAGAAATAATTCACGATACAATTTGGTTAATGAATGAAAAATGTTCAGCCTGCACCGATGTTAATGTGATTGAAAAAAAAATTTATCAAAAAAAAGAAACTCAGTTCAGATGAATGTATATATGGTTCCATGTTGGCCATAAGAACGTTTTGGAAGAACGAGAACCAGCAGAGGCGGCATGAGCTTAAAGTGGCCCCATGAAGAAACTTCCAGAGAGAGAGAGAGAGAGAGAGAGAATGCGTTTGTCAGCAATATGGAATTTATCCATTTGAGAGTCCAATATTCGAAAACATTTATTGGCACATCAAGAGTATTATCTGACCTGGCGGAATGGATGAATAAATGTTTCGAAAATTGAATGGATCCAAAAATAGAATTTGATACCGAAGATCAGGTTTCGATTGAATCATCCGAGCATCAGGAATCGAACCGAAGGTAAAAATGTATGGCCAACATGTGATAAGTATATGCATTCCATCATGAGTGAAATATAAAAATTGAATTGTGATCGTGGCAACCGAACTCGGGTGATTGATAAAAAAGAGACCAATGAAAATCCAACATCAAAAGAGTGTTTCACAATTGAAATTTCTACTGCTACTTGAAGTAGCATGATAACAACAACACAAATGAAAATGTCACAAGGACCGGCACTTGCAATTCTAATTTCATTTTGTGATTGATAAAATTAAAAAATAATCGATTCAATTGCATTTTCAGACAATCGCTATTCGTGGGTTGTCTGCAAAACAAATTCTATTCAAAAAAAAAAAAAAAATTACGGATCGATTGATAAAATTAAATCTAAAAAAGTAGACGCTGATCCGGAACAAACCAAACAATCAAATGAACAAATACCAAATAAATCTTCTTCCCAACTAAAATCAAAGTCGGAAACCTCATACAACAACAACAACCCTATTTTTAGATTTAAATCCACACAAAAAAAAAGAATGATAAAATTTTTTCGCGTAAACAGATAATAAAGACAATATTGGAAATGATTCAGCTAAGACATCATCAGGTTGTTCCGAAAATACCGATGATAATGGAAAAAATGGAGACGATTTAAATGGATCATCGCAGAATGATAATGACGGTGACGATGAAAATGGTGCAGCCGATTCAACAGAAAATGCGAATGATTCATCACGCAAAGAAGAGGACGGCAGCGGATCGAATAGCAACAAGAAAACGGATGAGAGGTTGGTCATTTTTCCTCCCCAGATCATAGGAAGAAACAACTTAAGCTCAGAGCATTATGGGTTGATTAAGTCATCGGTGAAAAGAGTCTGATTTGCATCCAATTTGTCTGATTTGCATTGTATGACGAATCTCATGATAGATACAAACCATGATGGTGTAGATATGACCATAAATTGTGTTAATCATGAGGTTTGACAGAACATTTTTTTTATTATTCAGACATAGATTTGACATTCGTATTCGAAAATCGAATAGAAAATCAATTGGTTTGATGGCATAAGGTTTGATGGCGTTATCTAAGGTATTGATCGAGCAACTAACTATGAACGTAAACAATAAACAGTAAACAGCCGCACGACCCAATTGATTTGTCGATAAATGTTTCGAACATATCATTAAAACAAATCGATATATTACAATGCAAATGAAGAGGACTACTAATGATATGCCGTTCAGTCGACATGGAGGGCAGAAACAACGGAAAAACAAAAAAAAATCTCTCACAAATTAACTTGTTGACAAGGTGAAGCGATTATACTCATCGATAAATTTTTATTATTTTCCACAGTGAATCCAAGACATCGTCATCAAAATCATCGAAAGATGATAAAGGTAATTGCCATTAAACAAATCACATCCAACACTCATTATTAGTTTGAAATCCAGTTTAAAATCCAAAATATAAAGAAAAAAAAAAGAAGAAAAAACCGAACAATAAACAAATGAAATTTTCGAAATTTAAAGCGCACGGTTTATTAGAGTATATAGTTTTGTTGACAAAATTTAGAATCTTTGCCTCCCTTCATATTTTCTTCTAAAATCATTTTCACATCATTTGAATTGAACAGATTTTTCAATTGAATCCCAACGCTTTCGTTTTGATTAAATTTCCGTAATTCGTCTAATTATATTTTTCAATTGTTTTGATATTATAATTATCAAGTATTGGAACAACGATGTATCCTAAGACCTAAAGTGAACCAGATACAATCGTAAAATATATATATATATATATATCAAAAAACCATATAAATACATTCATTTCATCTCACACTAAATCAAAAAAAAAATCATTTTTGAATTCGTTACCGAATGCTGCTGTGTTGCAGAATCTTCAAAGTCCGCCACCAAATCGGGTTCATCATCGACGGCCAGCCGCAATTTATGGGTATCTGGTTTATCTTCGTTGACACGAGCCACCGATTTGAAAATCATCTTCTCAAAATATGGTAAAGTGATTGGAGCTAAAGTGGTGACCAATACACGAACACCCGGAACCCGTTGTTTTGGCTATGTTACAATGAACTCATCGGCTGATGCAACAAAATGTATTACTAATTTACATCGTACCGAATTACATGGACGCATCATTTCGGTTGAGCGCGCCAAATCTGACATTGGCAACATTGGAAACAAACAAAAACGTACATCAACCAGTGGCGATAATAAAAAAATTGACGAAGAAAAGAAACCATCGAATAGTGAACGTCACAAAAAAGCAAAAGAAGAAGAAGATGCCAAGTCAACTGATAATAAATCGAATAACAAATCCGCGCTTGCAGCAACAGAAAAAATCGCTACGGATGACACAACATCTAAAAAAGCTGAATCCATAACTGATACAGCATTAACAGCAAGAAAATCATCATCAAGGCAAAAAGATGGTGCCAAAAAAGGCATTCAATCGCGCCGATCACGCCGTCCAGCTGAAGTAGACCGTAGAGATCGGAAACGGGAACGAGATCGTGAAGCTGTTTTGTCCTATCGAAAGATCCGTGAGGAGCATGAAAGACAACGGCAAGTTTATTTCAAATATGCATCCGAATGGAAATTTGAAATATGTTGGGATTTCGATCGCCGGGATCAACAATTAGTTCTATATATCCGCGGGCTATTTGATTCCTTTCACTAAAACTCAGAGTTTGGTGAGGAATCGAATGCGGTGCAAGAAAATAGAATTAACAGTTGATCAATGCGATGATATGAAAATCTAAAAGCTATTTTTATTCTCTCTCACACACACACACAACAAAAAAAAATTATGGAAGAGATCGTATTTTTCAAAATCCATTTGCACGATGATGACGTAAAATAATTTTTTCCGATGATAACAGGCTTCGGGAACGTGAACGAAAAATGAGAGAAGAAGAGCGATTGCGGGCCGAAGCAAGGCGTAGACAACGCGATGAAGAGGAACGTTTGGTCCGTGAAAGAGAACGCTTGAAGAAAGAACGTCTGCGTTTGGAACGCGAAAAGGCTGATTTGTTGCGTTTGGAACGAGAACGTCAAAAATTGGAACGAGAAAAAATTGAATTGGAGCGATTGGAATTGAAACGGCAACAATTAAAGTACGCACAGCAATCCATAATCATAATTTTATTCTCTCTCCATTATTGAAATCAAATGAAAATGAGCATTTTAACGATATTGTTTCTTTGCTATCTTCTGATTTTCTTTAACATGGGAAAACCAAAATCAAAAAAAAAAAAAAAAAACCTAATTTTATTTGAATAATTTGCTGATTGTCACTCTCTAATGTCTAATGTGAGTGGATGAATCCATGCTAGCAATATTGGTTGCGTTTTTTGTGCTTGTTAGATGAAGCAATTTTCACAATTCACACCATTCATTTCATAATAGCTGTCGATAGCTGTCTCATTGGCTGGCTATCGCCTTCGAATAAGTATCTTTTCATGGAGATAGTCCATTCCGGCAATTTAAGTTAATTTTTTTTTTTCGTTCTCAATTTAATTTTTGATTTTGTTTGGTAAATATTTTCATTGACTGAACAAGTTTTAGTCGTACGTCTGTAGGTCATTGAAATGATCTGCAGAGTGAAAGGTCGAACAAATGTTCAGAAAAGTCTTTGCAGAAATGGAAACGAATTGATTGTGGCATTCAATGAATCGAAACTTATAAAGAAAAATTATTTGCTTTAGGATTGAAGAGGCAAAACGGGCAATAAAACGAACATCGTCTGATCGATACGATGATTTGGATCGTACAAAACGCAGAAATGTGGAAACAAATGATCGACGTTTTGAGCCTCCACCACCACCCCGATTCGATGCATCCATACGCTCGTCAAACTATGATCGTGCACCCGAAAAGAAGCGGATCGATGACTATTCAAACAGGTACTTACATCACCTAGCTCTGCAATAATCTCCATTTGTTTTGTTTTGTTTTGTTTTGTTTTTTTTTCTTCTTCACAAAATTTAATTTATAAACTTTGAATTCGTAGCAGACTTCCGAATTCCACTAAACGAAACGATGATTACAAGTCATCTTCACGCGGCGGATCCAGTTCATTGGCCAACACAGACGTGTCATCATTCAAAAGACCGATAAACGAAGTTTATCCAAAACGAAATGATCTCGATAATACATCACGTAGCACAAGCGGTGGCTATGACCAAAGAGGTGGCGTCTCTTCCATATCTTCAGGAAAAGATCATCGATTCAACGATTCGGTTGATAATCGTGGTGGAAGTAGCAGTTTTGGTCGGAATCGTGTCGATGACCGTAGTGACGTACGGTGGGTTAGCTAGTTTTACTTTTGTCAAAATAAAAATCAAAATATTAATTTGTTTTTCATTTTCGTAGTGGATCAATGTCTTCAAGCAAATCCCGTTATTTGGACAATCACAATAATGGTAATTCCAATGATCGCTATTCAGATCGACAAACTTCGTCTTCATCAACATCGGCATGGGGAAATCCAAATAATGGGCCACAATCAACGGTCAAATCATTCGGATCGAATCATTTAAATCATTTGGATACAAGCGATTGGGGTGGAATTAAGCAACAAGCACCGGATTCCAGCAATTGGAATCGATCATTGGATCAAAATCAAAGCGATCGCTATGATCGTACATACAACGAACGATCAAAATATTTAGATGGACCAGTAAATACAGGAAGTGGAAGTAATCGCCCAAGCTCATTTATTCAAAGTCGACCACAAGAACGATACAACGCTATTTCATCAAGATTTGAAGGAGGACGTTTTTAATTTTCACAATAATTTTCGAATACATTTAATTGCGCAGTGTTGAAATTTATTAATTTCAAAAAACATTTACCTTCTTCATAACGAGAAAGGGATATTATTTTCATATTGTATTCGAAAAATCAAAAAAAAACTTTATTTCAATTAATATGTTGAACACATATTCCAAATTCCAAAGTCTCAATGAATGCAAAATATAAAAAAGATATGTTAGAGATTATACAATATCCGATTGAGTGTGTTTTCAAGATAAAAAAAAATAACCAAAAACTATTTTACAATAGTTGACACCCAATCCATTCATTCGATTTATTAAATTTGTTCTCAATCAAATAAATACCATTCATACACTAAACACATATATTCAATATATCAATCAATAAACTGAACTGAATTTTAATCGAAATTAATAATTTCATTGGAACCATTTTGCCAACCACAAACCCAAACGAAAACAGTTTGCATACTTTGTTTACTACAGTGTACGATGGATTCATTTATCTATTTCATAAATATTGTAATGAATTTGTCAACGATCATATCATGTAAAAAACACCAGTTCTCGTCCGATCACTGAAGTTAGGCTGCATTGAGCGCGGTTAGTTGTCGTCGGCACAATTAATTTTTTTCCTCTTTTATTTTAAATATTCTCTCGGCTCCCAAACGAATCACATCAAAAATAATTTTCAATAAAAAAAGGTATCGCAGATAGCAAGATTTGAACTTGCGCTCCCAGAGGGAATCTGATTTCAAGTCAGACGCCTTAACCACTCGGCCATATCTGCTTGTACTTTTCTTGCGTTCGAGCCGCTCATCAGGCAAAATTCATTGAAAAGCCAAATTTTTCAATTTTCGAAAACAATTTTTTTTTTTTTTTGCTGAGGTTACAGAACGTTGACTGCAAAGATTAGCAAATCAAATTGATTATATCAATCAAAATTATAAATATATGTTCAATTAGAATGATATTTAAGGTTCTGGAAAGCATAAAATCGAATTCATAAAAAGAAAACCATTCGAATATTTTAAATAATAATAAAGGAAAAAAGGAGAGAAAAAATAATTGTGCCAACGACACGCGGTGTTCCCAAGCGGTCACCCATCCAAGTACTAACCGCGCTCAATGCAGCTTAACTTCAGTGATCGGACGAGAACTGGTGTTTTTTACATGATATGGCCGTTGACAAATTCATTACTATATTTATGAAATACGTATGACTCTAACAATATTTTAATTTTTTTTTACATTCATATTTGGCATTGTCAAACAAAAAAATCACCTCAAATTAAATCGACACACTGTTGGCGTAGATGTTTCGGCTTTGTTATGGATTGGTTATATAGTCATAGTTTTTATGGATATTTATGTGATGAATTGGGATGTTTAATTTGTTGTGACAATTCCATGATAGCTATGAGCCGAACAGTTATTCAAAAACAGAACAATAAAAATGAGAAATATCCATGTTTTTCTGCTGATCTCATCAAAGTGGCACCTGTTCTCAAATGATAAGCAATCCTTCAAAGGGTTTAACAAAACGCAGTGCCGCATTATTGGTAAACAAGCACGTGAATGCAAAACTTCATAACAATAATAATAAAACTAGCTAAACACAGTTAATCAGCACATTTTCTCATTAGTTTAAGTTTATTACAATCAATCGTCGTTCCTTTTACGGAATAAAAGCTATGCAAATAAGAATGCTTTAGATGCGAAACCATTTACACGTTTAAAGAAAAAATTCACATTTAAAACGATATGAATGTTTATATCATTCAGTAAAATTGTTTCCTGACTCTTTTTTTTTTAATTTTCTTTTTGTTCGAATTTATAATTGAATGCAATTTTGTGTCATTTCAATAAACCAAATTCTGAAATCGAAAGATTTTTAACGCATCTCAATCAAACTAATTCGAATGGAATGATTGGCCGAATGCTCATTTTCATTTACGAATTTCAATGTAAACAATCGACGTGCCTGCATGACAAACAGTGACAAACATGATAAACTTTATCTAAATATAAATGATTCATTTGTTCGTTGAATGTTTTATTTTTCTTCATCAAAGTTTCACCCCAATTGATGGCATCGTTGAACCAACCGTAATTTATTTTGGCGATGTCATCGCCGCCTGAAAAATGCATAGAAAATCGGAACGGATTAAAATGACCTCTTTGTAAATTATTTACAGTCATGCAAACCAATACGAATGCCCGTAGTCGTAGCCGATGAACTTGTTGATTTATTGATAAATAATAAAATTGCAACAACGTTCGCAAAAATGTGATGAATTTGAACAACGAAAGCGTCGATAGCAAAAATGACTATTTAAATGACAATCGCTCGGTTTGGTTGTGCAAAAAGCACATACTTCGGGTATTATCGCATTTTTTTTTTGTCTCTTTTTGTTGAAATGAATCAAATTTTTTGAGGCTTTCAATACAGATCTGTTGTTTCTTAAAATGATTTCTTATTCTGGATTATCCAAAATAGCCCAAGACATGTCAACAGTTAGAATTGGCTATTAAATACGGGCGTCAATTCATTTATTGATCGATAGAATTGATCAGGGTCGCAATAACACTTTAATTGATCAGTGTCTGCATTCGATTGACCCAAGCATGTCACCGCATTTTTCACGCTTCTTCAAATAGAACAAATGAAATCGCCAATAAGCGATTCATTGAAACGGCATTAGATGAATTCGTGGTATTACGAATAACGAATATTTATTTGTTTGGGATTTGGCTGGTGTTTGGGTGCTGAGTATGATGTATGGTTTCCACGCTTATCGATACAATCCGTTGACAGCATGTTAATGTTCATGTATATTGCTTGGATATTTTTGTGTGTGGTGCGTTGAATATTGTCTAATGTCTAATACTTTGCACATATATTTATTATACGGGCACGAATGGCAAGCACATATCGAATATCGAAGGCAAAACCAACCAGTTAACCAAGTAGTCACATCAATTATGACTTTATTTTCAATCAGAAAATTGAATTTCATTGAGCAACTCACACGTTATTTGGACGTCGTAGCGTACGTTTGCTTCAATTCTCTCTTTTCTTCATCAATTGAACCAAATAAAAGTCACTAAACGAGTTAAAGTTCAAAGGTTTGTTATGTGGTGCATCCGAGATTCCAGATAATTATTATTTTTGCATTTAACGTTGTGAAATATTTTTCAAACATATTCAGTGAGTTTGGCCATTTTCAGTGAATTTTCTTGTTTGATTTCTGTGTCTTTTGTGAGTGAATTTTCCGGATTAAAGAAGATCAATTTCTGAAAATTTAATAGAAGCGTTCGTTTCTCTCAGAGACCTGTGGCTAGAACTTATTTCAAATTATTTAAACGGATCAACCACGTGTCGTTGAAATAAATAAATGCACATAAAAATGGAGCTTAGTTGTTCAGGAATTCAGTGCATCGAATGCTGAAATGATTTCGTTTGAATACCAAATCGAATCTAGTGAACGAGGATCTAAAACAAAGCACCAACATTTTTTTTAAATATTGTCTGAAAAGGAAATACATGCCAAAATCTCAATTGTATGTAATTAAAACAATGTTTTTCGGCGTTTCAATTCAAAAATCACAATTCGTTTCGCTCACAAACGATAAGCACGTAAGATGCTCCCAATTCCCCAACAACATCAAAATCACGTATATTTTTGATCGAATCAAATTCGAAAGAGTGAAGCGCTTCTGTGTTTTAACACAGCCACAAGGCGCATCGCATTTAATTGCAACGAACAAGAACCGACAGCTTATCATTTCGCAGCAACGAACGATAAGATTTGATTCGTGTATACGATAATCATCATATCGTCTGTACAACCCAATTTAACCAACGAAACTGTAATCTTCAGAATTCAGAATAGTTTTCACTTTTTCGTATTTTTTTTTTTTTGTTGCTCGCATTCGCCTATTACACCTTCTCTCGCTCGAACAACCGTTCATCAATGGTTGGAAAAATTGAACAAAGAACGATTTATGAATAAATTATTTTGGATTTTATTATCTTTGTGCAATGAGCGATGAGAGAGTTTCGTATAGAATGTATTGAATGTCAGCACGAACTAAATATTTTAAACGTGAATTGTTTCCAATTATTTGATAGTTGATTATTTCAAATATTTTTTGTTTTTATATCGTGGCGCATGTCGTTCGAAAGCATAAAAAATTATTTCAAAAATTAAAGAATAAACAGGTGCAAATTTGATTATTGATAAAATATCAATCAAATCAAATCCAAACAATCAAGTGGCAAACAACAAAACCAAATTTTTTTTCAATCCTTTTAGTGACATTTTTCATGGAACTATGCAGACAATGTGACTCAAATTAAACACAAAACGATTGCAAAGTTATCGATCCCGGATTCATCGTTCGGTGAAAATAAGTAAAACAAAAAATTCCTTTGGGAATAATCGTTTTTCGGTGCTAAATAATACTAAACATCGATCGAGCCGAATTGATTTATCAAATTAAGACTGCCATGTCGCTGATAATAATCAGTTCAAAAAAGGCAAACGACAAAGTCAAGTAATTTATTTCCACTTTCTCATACATTTGAAGAGAGAGAGAGAGAGAGAGAGAGAGAGAGAGAGAGAGAGAGAGAGAGAGAGAGAGAGAGAGAGAGAGAGAGAGAAGAAGAAC
>GL501545.1:1344141-1373375 GCA_000149185.1 Mayetiola destructor
GCATTTCCCGGGCAGTGAAGTTGTTTAAAGTGAAAATTTGTTCATGTGGTTCGACTCCATTTTGGCAATTGACATTTCCATCTAGAATTCGGCTGTTACACACCCGAATCGATCCGCACAAATTGACAAATTAATTATTATTATTATTATTATTATTATCATTATTATTATTATTAAGTGCGCTTCGACCTTCGCGATCAATTCGTTGTTAACTAAATTTTGCTGTTTTCCTCGCGAAATTTTGACGTATTCCATTGATGGGAATTAGGATTATTATAATTATTTTTTTTTTAATTGATTAGAAATCTTACGCACACCATAGACAAGAATAAAAACAGAACAAATAGTCTAGATACACGGTGTGTCTCAGAGTAAATAGGACATTTCAAAAATAGAAACAAAACCAGAATTCTTTTGCATAAATCATTTATTATGTTCAAAATAGTCCCCTTCCGCATCGATAAAGCGCTTTGCATAGTCAATTTTCGGTAAAATTCGCATATAATAAGTGATAGGTGGTGCCATCAAAAGAAGCTATTTAAAAAAAAGTCATGTTTACTCTGTATGAGGAGATTCCTTCACAAACAAGACACATTGAACAATTTATTTGATTTTTGTTCTTGTTGCGAACAGATGAATCGTTTGAATTTTAATTTAAATTTTATTCGATTTTTAATTTTTCTTGCATTAAGATTTGCGTGCTCGATAATAATGGGACCTTGCATCAATATTGTTAATTGAGATAACATATGGCGTATCTTTTACATGTGGTATGCGTCTATAATAACTTATATGGCATTTTGAGCTCAAACGAGTTATTCATTGCCAGAAGATTATGGTGTGCATTCGATGGGATCAGAAGGGTGACGTGGATTATGAGTTGCTGAATCCGAATGAAACGGTCACAGCTGAACGCTACCGACGCCATTCAGGCAATCTGGCCCGTATATTGAACAAAAAACGGCCATCAAGCGCAAGAAAACACCAAAATGTTATGTTTCACCAAGACGATGCAAGGCCAACATGTAACGAAAAAATCGTTAAAGAGAAAATAAAGAGACTCGGTTTGGATCACCTTGATCAGCTCGCATACTTTCCAGATCTTGCTCGTTGTGATTGTCATTTGTTCCGATCGATGCAAATCAGTCCGGCCGATGTGGCGAGAAGTCATAGCTTACAACGGGCAATATTTTAGTTAATGCACTCATTTATATCGTTATTGGAGTAAATGCCATTTTCAAGCCAAAAAATTCACATTATTAATGCAAGGTCCCAATAATTGATTTTAAAACTGTGATGATTTTGAACCGTGTTTATTTAAGTGAAAAAAAAATCAAAGAAAATTCACCATCGAATACAAGTAAATGAGCCATCAACGGCAGCAATCAATCAAGTTACTAAAAAAAAACAGAAAAATTCACAACAATTCCTATTTGAAATTGAACCGTTGACAAATCATTTTAAGAACAATGAAATAACCAATAATAATAATTTGAAAGACATTAGACGAGTAAATAAAATAAACGAATCAATCGAGACTGTTCGATGCAATTCTATGACTAGAATCATCAATTGATTATTAGTTTTAATTAGAAACACAATGATTTTCTTATATCTTTCCCTTCTGCATCCTCTTCCTTTCTTCTCCTTATTTAGATTCATGTCATTTTTAATGAAAGTCAAACCTTTTAGAAAATAACACACTCACACACACACACAACACTTTACTAATCCTCCACGAATCGACATTTGAATTAATTTTATTTAGTTTAAAACATAAATCTCACCATTTATTTTTCAATTCTTTTTTTTCTTTTTTCGATTTTTAGTCGTATATTTTGTTATGTCTTTATGATGAGCTCAAAAACGAATCTAAATTTCAGTCAACTAGGCTAACTAAATATTACCAATTTTAATATTGAAATTGTATCAAACTTGAAGGAAAAGCAGAGACATCAAATCGAAGAATTTGAATAAAACAAACAATCGTTTTTACTTTTAAAGAGAAATCTCTTTGAGTTTCATTTAATTTTATTGAAATCCATTTAAAAATCATTCTTCTTTCTCTTAAAAAAAAAAAGTAAACAAGTTATGATGTAGCTGTTCACTGGCATCTGATCGCTGATCACAACTATTCAGCAGCAGGCAATCTGTAACAAAAGATCAAAAATGTGTTAGTATTAATGAATTGTCTCAAATCATTCAGTTGAATGGAGGCAATGAATATCAGTGAGGGCAAGATGTAATCAAGTTGTTTCGAAAATGAATCAACGAGACAATAATAATAGCGTATTATAAGTCATCAGTACAAATCAAAATTGAAACCAATTGAAATAAATTGACTGAAATTATATTACCTTTGAACCCACTCGACAACGAGTCCGATGCCTATTGTACTGCGTTTTATTCTGTTCTGAAAACCAAATGATAGCAGATATTTAGAAAAGTTTCAGGAAGATTTATTAAAATTAAATTTCAAATTTCAAATGATTTGTTGAAATAATGTATCAGAATGACCTTTCCTCACATATACTAGTTCCAATTAGTTAATAAGTCTGGGGCGGTATAATCTCATCATTTAATTATTTCAACATTTTCCATTCAATTATTGTTTTTCATTTGAGGCTTACCTTCATCGGAAAAATTTCACGTTGAATGATGTTTCTAGCTGAGCACATGTTCATCCAATCGATTGTCATCGTTTCCTGTAAGAACAATAACCAAACAAATGAGTTCGCTGGAAATTTTTTATAAAGAAAAATGATAATTTTCTTGGAAATATTCAGAAAACAATAGTTTCATCTATTCGCTTATGACAGGGATAACTGTTTAATAATGAATTCATCACGTAAAAGAATTATTTTGGTTGCAGACTCAAAATGGCTGACTACACTTACCGGCCTTGATTGCTCATGCTCTTATCTTATGTATGTACTTAAGATCATTGTGTTTTTTCTGTGTAATATGAGGAGAGAAAGAATACAATTTTATTTCTATGTTCGATCAATTTAAACGAATCTTTACAAAAAAAAAAAAAAAAATGTGCTTTTCTCGAATGATTTTATCAGTTAGTGATATCCACATACTTTGTTCAGGTATATGCTTTGTCTCTAGGGTTAATCATCATAAAAATCATTTTGAGAAAATTTTAGCTTAAAATGAATAGAATTTGTCTAAGAAATTACCATAAAATAAATCGGTTAACGCCATTGGTTCCATCCGAAAATATGTTTCCAGTACACGTTCACCACGTGTGTTTTTTTTTTTTTGGCTCAGTTCACATTTTGAGGTTATGGTATTTTTGGCCGCACGCTTTTCGTTTTCAATAAATATGAAAAAAACTGGAAAAGAGAATGAATCTCAATTAGACTTTAGATTTGTTGCATTCACTAATTAGTTTCGATTTGCGTTCAAAATTAATGAAAAAAATGTATTTATATTCAGAAGTTACAAAACTCCTACGATGAAAATACAAATTGAGTTTCACTTGAATTATTTTGAATACTTTTGGAAATTATTTGGATTTCAAGCGAAGGAATATTTGAAATATTGATGAATAGTAGAAAAAATTATATCTTAAAGTGTGGATTTACCTTTGTTTTGAACTAAGTGTTTGAATGCTCATAGTATTAGGAGCAAACGAACTGTTCACCACGACGTTTTGTTAAAGAAGAAAGACCTATTGAGATGTTTCACTATAGCATGCTTCGTCTCAATGTTTCGAACTGGTGGTCAATTCATGAAGTACATTTTGTCGATTGACATAACCGTTTGACAGTTGACGAAATAAATGTGATCATATGTTAACATAACCGCAAAATTTTTGTTCAGTTTATTTTTATTGAATAAATGAAAATTGTTGAACGAAATTGATAATGAATCGTTCATCCGAAAATTCAATGTAATTTTTTGAAAAATAATTTTTCACATTTCGAGTGCATGGAATAGAAGAAAATCAGTCGAGTACGTGGCCCACTGCAACACTGTGCAAAAACGCATGAATTAAACAAACAAAACGTGTTAACCAGTCGACAAAATGGAAAGCGAAAAAACATCAGCCTGTAGCGAAATAATTGACGATATCGAAGATTTAATATCCTCACAGGATATAACACCCAAAGAACGATATGCTAACAAAAAAGATGTAACGGTCCGTGCAAAGAAAAAGCAAATTATTAAATTATCAAATGAATCGGAAACAACTGTGACAGAAAAATTTGAACGTCCAATATTACAAAGTGTAATACCTGGAACGCAAAAAATTTACGTTAAAACATGGGGTTGTGCACACAATAATAGCGATTCCGAATATATGGCCGGTCAGTTAGCATCTTATGGCTATAATTTAACTGATGATAAAAACTCAGCCGATTTATGGCTGTTGAACAGTTGCACGGTTAAAAATCCATCGGAAGATACATTCCGAAATGAAATCCAAAGTGGCACCGATTCAGGCAAACATGTTGTTCTTGGTTAGCACAATATTCAATTGTTATTTGGTTTGGAAACATATTTAAAATTTCATTTGTTTGATTACAGCTGGCTGTGTACCTCAGGGAGCTCCAAAATCCGAATATATGAAAGGTTTGAGTGTGGTTGGTGTGCGACAAATCGATCGTATCGTTGAAGTTGTTGAGGAAACACTAAAAGGACACACAGTTCGTTTACTGCAACCAAAAAAAGTCAATGGAAAATATTTGGCGGGTGCCCCATTAGATTTGCCAAAAATTCGAAAAAATCCATTGATCGAAATAATTGCTATAAATACGGGCTGTTTGAATCAATGTACATATTGTAAAACGAAACATTCGCGTGGAAATTTGTCCAGCTATCCACCTGAAGAGATTGTTGCCCGTGCAATTCAAGCGTTCGACGAAGGTGTTTGTGAAATTTGGCTCACTTCGGAAGATACTGGCACCTATGGTCGTGATATTGGTACATCGCTTCCAGAATTGTTATGGAAATTGGTTGAAGTAATACCAGATGGTTGTATGCTTCGTGTTGGTATGACCAATCCTCCATACATACTTGAGCATTTAGAGGAAATCGCTAAGATTTTTGCCACACCACGAGTTTATGCATTTTTGCATGTGCCCGTTCAGAGTGGTTCCGATTCGGTGCTTGGGGAAATGAAACGAGAATATTGCCGAAAGGAATTTGAGCAAGTCGTTGATGTATTGAGAGCCAGGTTAATCAAATTGATATGATTCACAATAAATTGCAAGCAAATTATTTATTTGAATTTTGGCTTTATTTTATAGAGTTCCAGGCATCACTATAGCCACAGATATTATTTGCGGTTTCCCATCAGAAACTGAAGCTGATTTTGATGAAACGATGACACTTTGTGCCAAATACGAGTTTCCAAGTTTGTTTATAAATCAATTTTATCCTAGACCGGGAACACCAGCGGCCAAAATGAAACGTATACCAGCCAATTTGGTGAAAACAAGAACGAAACGCCTAACTGATTTGTTCAATTCATATGAACCGTATTCAAAACGGACGGGAGAGGAGTATGTTGCTCTGGTCACTGACATATCGCATGACAAAAAACATTATGTTGGTCATAATAAATTTTATGAACAGATTTTATTACCGATGAAGGAAAATCTATTAGGGAAATCGGTACGGGTCAAAATAAAAACGGTGACAAAGTTCTCGATGATTGGTGAGCTTCTTGATGCAGAAGATCAATGGCAGGTTTGTAGCTCGAATACTGAAAATGTTCATGATAAAATCGCCAAGACTGCCCTAACATCGGCCGAAACGAACGGCAGTGTAACTAACTGGACATCGGATGACAGCAAAAATACAGCATTTTACTATGCATTGATTGCTCTTGTTTTGGCTATTGTCTATCGATACGCTTGGAAAATGCTACAAGAATTGTTTTAATTACACTGTATATGGAGTTTTTGTTTAGACAATTCAAAACTTACTCAACACAATGTCATGAAAATTCGAATAAATTGAAATTTCGAAAATGAGAACTGCTTCTTAATCCAAGAAAAAAAAAATGTAATAACTTGAAACGAATGGATAAAATCAATGCGTTCAAAATCAACCTGGTTTGAACGTACACACTGATCGCATATATTTATTATAATGACATTTAGTTCCGCCATTTTTTGAAAATATTTCTGTACCAACATAAACAACACAGGATATTCGCTTCGAT
Organism: Mayetiola destructor; assembly: GCA_000149185.1. Taxonomy (NCBI): domain Eukaryota; kingdom Metazoa; phylum Arthropoda; class Insecta; order Diptera; family Cecidomyiidae; genus Mayetiola; species Mayetiola destructor. The sequence goes on from GL501545.1 coordinate 1,350,323, forward strand.
AAACGTTAAAATTTATAAAATGGAAACTGGACAGGCAACTGAATCCGGTTTGCAATTATTATCGCGATTAATTGCAAAAATTCGGCCACCATTAATTGATCTATCACCCGAAATATTTCCAAAAGAAGGACCAAAATTAAAAGAATTCATTGAAATAAGTGGAGAATCAAATACTGGCAAAACCATACATTTGATGGAATTGATAGCGATAACAATAATTCCAACTGAATACGGTGGTAAAGGAGCTTCAGCTATAATTATTGACACAAAATCCGATTTTCATGTTCCATTTTTATTGCCAAGAATATTGGAAAAACATTTAATGCACGCACCAATGGCAGCCCATATATCAACGGACACAGAATCATTGCAACCAATCGCCGATAAAACTCAAACAATCATTCAAAATTGCTTGAAAAAAATTATGATTTATAAATGTTACACACAAACCGAATTTGATTTGATGCTATTAGATTGTGCTGAATTATTGACCACCGACATGAATATCAGTTTATTGGCAATTGATTCGATTGCATCATTTTATTGGTGTAATTTACGTGATATTCCCACACGGATGGAAACATATTTGAAGGATTTACAAAATAGATTACGGAAGTTAGCTAATGAATTCGGTATCGTCATTGTTTATACGAAACCAATCGATTTTGGAGTGACATCAAGCAATCCACCACATAATGCGATCGAGTATAAAGTTAAACTTAAATCGATCGGAAAGGAAATCTTTGAAGCTCAACTGAGTCATGGAAGTGAAACAAAATCACGAAATTATTCAATAAATAAATTTGGAATTGAATGGATCTCATCGAAAAATAAATAAACTAATAAATATTCTTTTGTTTCACACATGTGTCGGTTTTATTCATTTATTTCATACAAATAATGAACACGGAATGACTAAAATTTTATGGATTATTATCCATCGAATCCATTGAAGCCGGCCAAATTGTCACGTAAAATTGCAACCAATCGCCTATTAAAGTCGAGTAACGTATGCGCTGATGTCAAACCCACGTACATACTGTACAATTCCAGGCATTTAATTTTGGCATTATTTTTCGGAAAACAAGTTTCAATCAGCCATCTAAAAACAAGATTTAATGAATAGACCCTTCTCCGCACTTCATCTATGTTCATATTTTTTTTTTTTTTTTTGTTCAAATTCAAAAACTTACTGATAAAATTCGCCCGCAATAACACCCGGAACAACTTGCGGTTTGATTGCATTAGCAGACATACTAGTTGGAATCTCTTTTGGTTTCAATTGTGTTCCATGATTATCCTCAAACCATAAAAAATACGAATAGAAAAATGCATCGTCTTGCCAAATCATTGACAAATGACCTCGTTGTAGATATGATCGTGACATATTCACCATATGCCAAACCTGTTGAAATATTAAAATTCCTCAATTTTTGTGAATTGTTTAGAATGATTAGTGAATTTAAATCGAATATACTTGTTTTTTGATGAGCGGTCCTTTTTTACTACTCAAATCAATGCTCGGCACAACAATCCGTCCAGTTGAACGATTTATATGTATAAAATGAACCAAACCGTTGATATCTTTGAATACTGACCCAAGTACATAGTTTTGTAATGCTTTGACTCGTAAGAAATCGGTTATTTCGATAAGTTTCTCTTGAACTTTTATCGATATATCGGCGATTCGCTGAACTCCATACGTCAACGTATTGCATTCTACACAAATCATCTGCGGCGATGTAATTTTTAATTATAATTTGATTTGTAACCACAAAAAAAAATTGAAAATGAAAAATCTTTTAACATACCCGAAATAGATCCTTCAATGCATCAACCAGAGTTGGAATATTCGATTCGATGGCCAAAATCAAATCGCGATCGCTATTCTTAAACAATTCGGAATATTTTTTTCGCAACACATCCCATTTGCTGGCATATTTTTTAATAGCATTTTCATGTTCTGCATTATTGTTGTATTTGGCTTTTTTCATTGCATCCAAACTTTGTTTAACATAATGATCTAAATTCTCGTAGGCTGGCTTCAAATTGTCCATATCGTTTTGCATTTGTAAAATGCGAATTTTGTGAACGGCAAAAAAAACATCAAACAAACCACTTGATACAGCCAAACTGCCATATTCGAGTAATACAATTAATGTAACATCATCATCCATATGACAAATGTGTATGATGTGTGGAATGCATCCGGCATGGGTTCCATTAATATTTCCTTGTAAGAATACTAAATGCGTATCAATCGATGATGTGGCTGAGGACACATCTGTCATTGACACTGATTTTTGAGAATACATTTGTAAAAAGAGAATATCACTGGTGGACAATTCCTGAGCGGATCGACTGCAAAATAAATGATTGGAAATATTTCATTAATAATTTTCTAAATATATTGGTGATGATTGTCATTGCGATAAATCACCTAGAACACATGGCAAGCAATTTATTTTTAACAAATAAAATGGAATGATTACGTTGTGAGTATGGATCACGTTTCAAGTTTTCGGAAGCCGTTTCAAGGGCCTTTTGTGCCACCTTCTTTAAATCTAAATTGATGAGCAGATTCTCAACGCCTTCAATAAAAATTGACTACAATGCAATAATAGAAATAACTTTTAACAGAATGGCAATACAATCATATGTAGTAATTAGTAATGCACAAAAAAAAAAATCTTAATCACCACGTCCGTCTGGTAAAAGTTTGACCAGCATTCTAATAGTTTTCCCAAAATATTTGCTTTTCCTGGAATGGTTTTGAGTCTAAATTTGGAAAAGGGAAGGGCTTTAGGAAACGTCATCACAACGCATGAAAAATAATGCGGATGGGACTTACAAGTAAATATCCGGTCCGCATAAATGTTTTATGAATGAAATACAAACTCCATTATAACGTTGTTGATATTCCAAACTTTCTGATCCGATGCTCATGAATAGGAAGCCAAGAAACTTAAAAGAAACATAACAATTATGAAATATTGATTCAATTATTTATATATTTAAAATAAATATTTTTTTACTTCTTCGAAAACGAATGTTAAATTCTCCTCTAACTGAATGGACGTATACGAATTGTCAAATTGACAAAACATTATCCGTTGTGATGCAATAATTGGACTGAATATTTGAACCATCATATTTTTATCAATTCCATCGTCGTCTGACTGAAACACAGGAAAAGAAAAACCAAATTAAATTGGAAATATCTTCTAAATAACAAACGAATGAAAAGAAAATATTTTACCGCATCACTGGATAGAAGTTCCTGCTTTTTGGCCAATTCGATGAGTTTTTTCTGAATTTTATCATTAAGTTTGGTGAATATAATATCATTTTGTAAATCAAACACAAATAAACCGTCCATTTTGCATCCAAACTTTTATGTGAAAAACTAAATTTTTTTCACGTAATTGCACTGTCCGTTCATCTCAATTTTTTTTTTATTGACTGACAGAATGTTTATTACAGTATGTCAACTACTGATAACATGAAAACAATCATTGCGCACAACAACAACAAAATGGAGACGCCCAATAATGATGCGCAATGCTGAAAACGTTTTCGCTTTCGCCGTATTGATGGAGAACAATAAAGCCTTGACAAACTTCTGATCTTTTATTTTTGTGTGGACTTGCGAACGATGATAGAAGCAGATCTTTAAACGAATTGATAATTACAATTTGTTGTAAAGAAGGATTATGTCTGATTATGTGTGAACTTTCAATCACTCCTATTTAATGAGAATCCCTCGTGAAAGAGTCCAAAAGTTCTGTTGACATAGAAAACATCGATAAATTTAATCTTTATATTAATAGTGCAATCGTTAGATTCTTTTCATTCGGAACATAAGCTGACGCTTTGCCGTTCACTAGATTTTAACTGAAATCAGACAGTGCAACAAAAAAATAATTATGAGATTTTTATTAGTATTCAAATACCTGTTATTTTATAATATCCGAAGATTCATTATTTATCATTCAAGGTTGACATTATGCATGTTTATTCAAAAAACCGGCGGACAGAAGACCATAAAGTCGAGAAGAGACCTGCTACGTCATTTCAAAACAAGATCTGTAAAAAAAAAGTTACCGGACTATGAAAAATTTCTACAAGGGGCGTAAATGTTCATTCCAACACGATACATGTCCCCTGTCCAATGCTCTATTTTTGAAAAAAAAATATATGTATATGTATACAGTGAATTTCCTCCAAAAGGACCAGTTTGGTTGTTGAAACCAAATCAAAATTGATGAATGACAAATGAGAAATGGTCTTTTCAGAGAGACTTTACTGTAATCCGAATTATATTCGTTTCAACTCCAAAATTATCAATTCATTCTGAATATGAATGGCGACTAATTATGTCATTTTTGCAGTTTTTTTCATAGAGATTTTGGATCGGTCGTGGAACTCTATTATTTACGAACGGTTATTTTCTCATAGAGAATTTCGTTCGGTTGTGCAACTTAATTATAATAAATAAAATAATTACTCACGAACTGATATTGATAAGTCAAAGTCTTTAAAATATGATCGACGAACGGATGACTTTCGAAAGGCATAAAATACCACGATGAGATCGACCCCACTCGAATATTATATCTAGTTTTACCAACTGAATGCTTGCAATATGCAAAAGAAAAATAATCCAAATGAAATATAACCAATTGATAGTTTAAATGGTAAGAATAAATAAAAGATATCGATTCTAACGAAAAAGCTATCGTTTCATTTTTTTTTTCCATTTTTTTTTGCGGAGAGGAAGGTGAATGCATTTAAAACACAATTATTAGACATTTTGGTTAATTATGTTCATCACACAAATCTCCGTCGATAATTTTATCATATGATTCAATGAATACAACATCATTTCATTCATTCCGTTATTCGATCACTTTGTACTTTGTGGTGTTTTTGTATTTGCATTATTTATTTTTTGTTGCTTCTTTTTTGCCATTCACATATCACATTCACTCAAAGCAGAGATATCATGTGATCTGTGCGCTTGTTTTCCTTGGCTGGACATGATAATGTTGTACGAATTTTTACTGCAATATCTTGTTTCGTTCAATGAACGAAACATCCCAAACCGCATTGGTAAGTGAATAACGGCTATGGATTCAAAAACATTATTATTTTGGTAAATTATTTGCTTGGTTCGTTTGTCTTAAGAGGGACTCCAAAATTGACATCCATCATAAAATTCCAGTGCAGTTCCTCGAGAGTTTGTTTTCAGTTTTCATTATTAATTCATTGCCAATTGTCAGTTGGTTGCCAATCGGAATTTGTCGTGACACCGAAAATAAATACAGAATTTACGTGCGGTCTTCACATGAAATTCAATTAGTTACAAACATTTCCACGATAAAATAACCAGATAAAATGCCATTGGATGACAACGAATAAAAAATCATTTGTTGCTTGTTGCTGGTTACTGGTTACTTATCGCTTAAACTTCCAGTGAATCCATTAAGTTAAGGGCAAATATTTTCCAAATATTCGATCGTTTGTCTCGCTATGCATTTTGTGAAAAATATTTGTTTAAAAATTCAAAGTGAAAATGTCGCCGCCGTTCATGTGTTTACGTTCAACGAAAATATTTATTTGAAGATGTGATGCGGGCTGTGGTATGAATATTTGTGTGTGCATTGTGCATGTGTGTTTGTGTCAAGGTATAAGCTATAAGCGAAAGCCACTTCGGCAAATCAGACATTATTATTGGCTTGTGAATAATCTTACTCATTCGGTGCAACGAATACGAATACCAAATCATTGTTTCTTATTGCCAATTGATAGTAATGTAATTGGAATTTCTTAATGATTGTAATCATCGGGACGCTTTTGAGAATTGTGCAGTGTACAGTGTACACAGAAACTGCGCTCGACTTTATTATGATAGAAACGCAATTGGCCATCTTAATTCAAATCACTTTCCAAACAAATGACGAGGTAAACCCTTGAAAAAAATGAACAAAAGAACAAAAGAACAAAGATAAGAGCTATGAGAAAATGAAATTTTAAATTTCGGTTATAAATACGAGCAATCGATTCAGATCGTTCTAAAAATTGTAAAGTGTTCGATGTGTTTGCACCACTGATTTGTGTTTAGAGATTCGACCGAAATTCATCACGTTTGCCTAACACAAAAATTATTTTTTGTATAGAATCTTAAGTTTTTGGATTGAATTCGGTTGATGCTTTAATTTGATTTTCCTTCATTTTGATCCATATTTAGCGAGATTTTTCGGTAAGTTCATTTCGAATCGTTCTGTTTGGATCTTATTCTCTCCTTCTTTTGCTTTAAGTTTCCATTCATTATTTTTGAAAAAAAAAAAAACAAAAAACAAAAAAACGCGTTTCTATAGCGACGCATGGCAAAAAAGAACGAGCAAAATATTTATTTTGGCGCAATCCAGAGATTTTCAAAATCTCACGTAAACAATGACATAATTAACCGTTACCATTGGAGTTTACAGTGAAATAAATAATCCAAACAGCCGCGTCTCGTTCAATTGGTTTCGCGATTTAGTGTGCAAATATTTTGAGTTTAAGGTCAATTCGTTATGTCTGGAGCATCAGTTCATACCTAAATGGTTATGGTAGAGTATGTCAAAAACAGCTTCTAAATAACAAATAAAACTTAAATTTGTTCAAATGAGATAAAAACAAAAAAATTGAAAACTAAATGTGAATCAAATCAGTTTCATCCTGATCAAGTTATGCGGGCATAAGCACCGTTTGCAGTACACACAATCGAATTTTTGTTGAAATTAACATTATCATTTATTCGCAAGCGAGATGACAATTCAATTTAATTAGTTTATCTAATTTACTGTGAAACCGTGCTACACACTGTCTCGGGAAATTTATTGCATTTTGACATTATCGTTGATTTGTGTAAAAACAAATAACAAATTCGTCATATCATTCATTATGAGCCACAGACGCTGTATTTTCTGGGGCATTGTGATCATTATTTTATTTTATTTAACGCAACATATCATTTAATGCGTTACATTCACAAGTGTAAGGAGAAAACATAATTTTTTTTCTCCACAATAAAACCATGGATCCTTCTCAAATGGGTTCGTCGAAAGACTCTATAAAATATCAATTCTACATACAATTATTAAATTAAATTCTCATTTCGATTCACAGAGATGACAATAAAAACATCCGGACGTCATTCGAACAGTGATGGAGCATCTGTGCTGAAAGTTGAACGGCCATTTTATGAACAGCAACAATTCAATAGTGAACTCGATTATTGTGAACCGGAAAATGATCGGAATGCAATTTGCTCCCAATGGATCTATAATTTGAAGCCAAAAAATATTATTTTGAACATTTTTCCAGTGTTTCAATGGTTGTCACAATATAATATTAAAAATGATTTGGTTGGTGATATCATAAGTGGTTGTACCGTTGCTATTATGCACATTCCTCAAGGTAAACTCACTGTTGATTATTGTTTTTCCCCATTGCTTCAAATGACAGTGAGAAAAAATACACATATACATAATACATATATTTAGGAATGGGCTACGCAATGTTGGCAAATGTGCATCCAATTTTGGGAATTTATACGGCATTCGTTCCGGTCTTGGTTTATTTTATTTTCGGAACATCAAGACACAATTCGATGGGTACATTTGCCGTTGTATCGATTATGGTAGGTAAAGCAGTATTAAAATATGCTCATGAACCCGTTTCTATTGAAACGATAGAGAATTCAAATGTTTCTGTCGACATCGAATCATGGACAGTAGATCGTCCCATGTATGATGCAAGATTTGTAGTATCATCGTTATGTTTTGCTGTTGGCTCCATTCAAGTGAGTCAAGTCATTTTCCATTCCATGGAAATTTTCACTGATTTTTATTATGATTTGGAAAATTTACAGTTGATGATGTATGTGCTGCGATTGGGCATTATCTCAACATTACTGTCAGAGACATTGGTATCTGGATTTACAACTGGTGCGGCAATTCATGTTTTCACCTCACAAATCAAGGACATACTTGGAATACAATTGTTGCCCATAGTTGGAAACTTTAAAATAATCAAGGATTATATTCAGATTTTTGAAAAAATGTCTGATATAAATTATGCGGCACTGAGTATATCGGTCATTACGATAATTATTTTGTATGCAAATAATGAATGGTTGAAGCCGAAATTGAGCAAACATTGTTTATTACCTGTACCAATTGAGCTGATTGCTGTTGTTGCTGGAACTCTGGTATCACGTTTTCTTGACCTTTCAAACAATCAAAATATCAAAATACTTGGCGAGATTCCAACAGGTTTTCCTGGTAGTGAAACTATTTCGAATTGTTTCATTTCAATTCGTAATAATCGATTCGATTTTTTTTGAACAGAATTTCATGTGCCCGATTTGGAGTTATCAAAAGAATTGCTTGCCGATGGTTTTATCATAGCAATGGTTTCCTATACTGTAACCGTTTCAATGGCTCTGATTTTTGCACAAAAATTAAACTATGAAATCGATTTCAATCAAGAACTATTAGCGATGGGTGCATCAAATTTGTGCGGTTCATTTTTCTCATGTTTACCGATTTCTGCATCATTGTCACGTTCAGTCATCCAACAAACGACTGGTGGCCGAACACAAATCGTATCAATCGTTTCATGTGGCCTATTGGTATTTGTTATACTTTGGATTGGACCATTTTTTCAGCTTCTTCCTCGAGTAAGGTTCAAAAACACTTTGATTACCATATTTTATTTTATCTGACGGAATTCTTTTTTGGTTCTCATTACATTAACAGTGCGTATTGGCCAGCATTATTGTTATAGCCCTTAAAGGAATGCTGATGCAAATTAAGCAATTTTTCCAATTTTGGAAAATGTCCCGATTAGATGCAATGGTTTGGATGATTACATTTTTAACGGTGGTCATTGTTGCTATTGATATTGGATTATTGGTTGGAATTGTCCTAAGTTTATCTTGCATATTTATTAGGGGAATGAAACCGTATACGTGCCTTTTGGGTCACATACCAAAAACTGATTTATATCTTGATATTAAACGCTATAAAGTCGTATGTATTGTCGAACATTCCAATGATATATGCCCAAAGAACAATGAATTAAACCAAATTCCTCTTTTTCAGGCTGAAGAAATTAATTCGATCAAAATATTCCATTATTGCGGAAGTCTAAACTTTGCAACACGAAGCTCATTCAAATCAGAACTATGTTCTTTGATTCGAATTGATTTAGCAACTGAATTACGTAATCATTTGTCAGCCAAACTGCCGGTAACTATTTTGATTTTTGTTTTGTTTTTTTTTTTTTGTTTGTGTGCGGATACATTTCGAACGTACGCTATTCATAGTTATATATTTTAATACATTTGCAGCGTTACGAACCAATTCGTCTTAAATGTTTGATTATTGACTTGTCTGCATTGAGTTACATTGATCCGTCAGCTGTATCATCACTTAAGTTGTTATTTAATGACTTTGGCAAATTATCGATCAATGTTTACATTGCTGGTGCCTCATGTAATAAACAATAAATTATTGTTTTCAGTGTTTATCGTTAATTTTCTATATTGATAATGTTTATTTGTTTAATTTGACACAGGTCCTGCATACGAAATGATTAAAAAATGTGGTCTTCACGAGAAATCAGATGGTTCATTCAATTTTTTTCCAACCGTTCACGATGCCGTTCACCAAGCCATGGAACGCTTGACGCCCATAAGTGTGATCACTGACGCCTCCTGATCTGAAATAGAAACAAAGACTCATTATTCATTATGTTATAGCTGATTAATTTCCATTCAAAAAAGAAAACACACACAAAATTCTTAATTCGTATCTCGTTAAGTTATACTCACATCGTAAGACCGATTTCCTAAATAAACACGCTTCTACATTGAAATATTTCTGGACAATATGATCCAAAAAATGGAATCAAATCGTTGCACAATCGTTTTAATTTTTAATTGTGCTTACTTCTTATATATTTATAAACTTACTTCCACATTTTCAAATACATCGGACTAGATGAATAGTTCATTTGAGTCGCAACTTAAAACATGGAAAGAACAACATCGAAGGCATAGCCCAACATTGAGCAAAAAAATAGTAAACGATGGGAAAGTTTATCTGCACAGACTGAGACATGTGCCGCGCAATGTATCAAGTGATCAAGCCCATTCTGGCTGGAATGAGATTTTGTTTACAAATGGAAATGGCACCTACCTAGTGAATGTGATTGAATTAGCTGAAAAGAATTAATAACAATAATATATGACATTTTAAAATTCAATAAAAAAAAATCCATTTTATTTTGGTTTTTGTTTTTATTATTAATAAAGAATAAAGTCTTATCAACTTTATTATTTTGATGGGGTTTCGAGTGGATTTCGTCTGTAAATAATAAAAAAATTCAATGAAGAAAAGTGTACGGTTTGTATTTTTCCAAAACTCTATTGCGTTTTAATCCGATTGCTGCTAATTCATGAAGCGATTCGCGAGGAACGATAAAAGCAACAAGTCAGAACTTACTGCATGACGATTGTGCTTCAATCCATTCCAGCGGCGAAATTTGAAAGATACGATGGGTTGAAGTCAGGACTTCATCCGATACTTCAATAGAACGAGTAAATTCAAGTCCCCATACATAAATCTCCATACATATCGAATGTACGGCCGTACCTATGAGCTCGCACAAATGCGCTCATTTTCACGCTCTTAATAATTTTTTCCGAAATATTCTCTTCATATCATTTTATAAGAGAGCATAAACTACATTTTTTTTTACACTCGAGCCTTGATTGTACGGAGATCTGGGTACACATACATTGTACGGATTCTTGAATTTACTCGTACTATTGACTATTGAAGTATAAGGCCTGATTGAAGTGTATAGAGAAAGAAGCAATGGATGAGGTAAAAGGACCAACACCAAGTGTTAATCAAAAATGAAAATTTTTATTTATATAAATACAATAAGAAATCTATGATGATAACATGACCCCACCGAGAACATCCATCGTGACCAATTTGGAATATAAGGTGAGAGGAGGAGAAGGAGAAGAAGAAGGAGAAGAAGAAAAAGTATTATGCGTTTTATTAACAGTTATTGACTCGCGGTAACCAATGAAAACTGATTTTTTTTTTCTATCATTTGTTTGCTTGAAAATGTGTAACGCTCCGTAATGAAGCTTATTTCCTTAGTCGATATTTGTCCACGGTCGGGCGGTATTTCTGTAAAATACGAAGATCATACATTGATTACAGCAACACCTAAAACGCAAAAATTTTCAAATGGGCAAATAGATATGCCCAAATATTTGCATATAATTTGTTTGATTTTTTTTTGTGGCCGGCGCGAAAAATGTATTATACATATATTATAAACACACTAGACTAGCGGAGGGGATATCTCATTAGCATATGTCTCGCGAAATTTATTCAATATGTGATCGCATTTGATTAGTCTGTATCTGAATTTCAGATAATTGATGTCGTTGCCAGTTGTCGACCTGATCGATTACAATAGCAAATTTGATCTCATATCCGCCTTTCTCACATCCAAACATACCCAGTTCCGATTTTCAATCCACCTTTGAATACTTTATGAATCGATCTACAATTGATCGTTATAAAATTTGCTGGGAATAAAGTTCTAATGTCAAAACAATAAGGAAACCAAGCACATAAAAATTGATTCCGCTGGTTTTTGGAATTTTAGGTATGTGTGTAATTCGGGTTGTTTATGTATAATTGTGTTCAACGATTGCTTTGTATCAAAGTAAAATCAGTAAACCTGGCATTATCGCCAAATTTATTTGCGATAAAAATTAAAACATCTTCAAACATTGAACAGAGAACAATTTAAAGATGATAGTGAAGTGTAAAAATGACAAGAATTAAAAAAAAAAGTCTAATAAAACAATCGTAATCGCACTGTAAACTGTACATTGTACAGCCGGGCACAATCTTATCGCAATTCAAAATGATATTTTCTATATTGTGTGCACTTGTTCAAACAGCAAACTCTCTGACACACTGTTCAGTGTTCCGTGTGTCTTTCATTCCATGAATGTGAGCCATGGATTTAAAATTTTAATTCAAATCCCGATGTCGATGAACATGTACAATTGATGCAAATAAAAAAGCAACACAAATTTCAAACATATTTTGAAGATATCGTCGAATATTATTAGGAAAAGCAAATCCATTACAATATAATCTGCATCCAAGCTGTTTATAAATTGAACGTCGTCTATTTTCTAGATGCAAGGCTTTTCGAATTGAAAAAAAGTAAAAAAATGACCAAAAAAAACCAGAAACAGATGCCCATACATTGAATATAGCACACAAAGGGAAATTGATGGAAAATGGTGGCTACAATGTCGACGAACCTTGTTTTCTTCATAATGGTCTATCCGATGACATAAATTCAAATGCATCCATTCGCTTGCAACAATTCTTTTTCTTATCAAATGTTATCGAATGAAATATCGAATGTGAACGTTTTCAAGGATTCGCATTAATCCATCTGATTTGAAATTCGCGTAAGTGAATTGGTTGTGATGAGCATCCTCGAAAGAATTCTAATTTTTTGTTAACTTTTTCAAAATACTCATTCTTCACCATGTCATCAATTAATTTACATTTCGAAAATTCCATGTAATTTATTATGATTTCGATAAGAAGATAACGTGATCAATTCTTTGAGTGTAATGCCACACCATTAAAATTAAATATTTCAAACAAATTCTATTCGGAAAGTTTGATCTATCGATGAATATTTATCTCAATAATTCAATTAAGTCGATCGAAATCTGTGCTTAACATTTAGCGCAGAAAATAATTGAATTTACAAATAAATTGGAGTGCTGAATGCTCCTCAGTGCTGACCTTGAAATAGAAATTTGCCATAATTATTATCACAGAAAAAAAGATTAATTAAATATAAAAGGAAAGAAAACAAGAACGAAAAATAGAAAGTGGGCTTTGATATGGATATTTCTTCAAATTGCAAAAAAGTTCAGGCATGTGGAGCTAATTAATCACAAATACACTTACAAATAAGTTGTAGATTCATTAAAAGGATGTTTCACTATCTTAACTAATCTAAAGTCTACATGAATAATTGTTTTATTATAGTGATAGCACCGAATCATTTCAATTGCGCCGGCAATTTCATTTTTTATTAGAGATTGTTATATAATTTACATGTGATGTACGGGACTTTCTTTGATCGAAGATTCACGTGATTACTTAGATATGGCTAATGGTCACAAAGAACATAAATCAATGGTAGATATCTCACGTCATATGATTTCTTGTTCATTCAGATTTTGTGGTCGAAATGACCAACTAGAAATTTGCAAAATGTTTATTTCTTTGAATTGAGTACTTTTGGCAATCATAGCAAATTCAGAAAAATTCTATCACCATGCATGCTTACAACTACTAATATCGATTCAGTTGTGAAATAATAAAATGATCAAAATATCCGAAAAGATAAAAACAACAATAAATGATACAAATCAATAAAGCGACGGTCATCGAGTGTAATGTGCGATAAAATAACAAAATAGTATGATGAAATCTTCAGGTTTTGTTTCGTGTGCCAAAACCTCACAATGTTCTCACAAGTGATATTCAATATCCATTTGTTTTGAACATCCAACAAATCAGCGTCAATAATTTAAAATATTTAATGTGCACGTGTGGATTCTCAAGAGCATGTTTCAATTTAATCACCTTCTTTTTTTTTTTTCTTTTTCTTCTTTTCTTTTGTTGCATTAATGTTCTTCATTTTTTTATGCTATCCGCCATGGTTTGCTCGTTGCTCTTTCCAACAACAAAATACTTGTTCCGCACATTGTGACAGTGTGGATAGCGGAAAAGTAAAAAAGACGAAAAGCATTCATAAAATTTTTATAAACTTTTGTTTATAAACTTTTTATGTGAAAAGTTTTATGTTTTGTTTGTTTACCTGTCAAAAATTAAAAAAAAAAATATTAGAATGAAAAAGGCTGAATGAAGAATGAATAAAGCGTTTATGATCCGCATTGTATTCATATTTGGTGGACTTTAGAATGGTGAAGCGGAGTTTTTGTTAACATGATTAATATTGTAACCAGCCACACCATTGGCTATCATCATTATTGTTTGTAGTAAAGTACAGTGGCATACGGTTTGGCTAGCTATCGGTGAATATTATGTGATTGATATGTGTTTAGTGTTTAGACGCAGACGCTAAATCCGATCAATTCGAATGGTTTGATGCACATCTGACAGAAATCAACAATGCAAATCCATCCATTCGACCGATGTCCAATCAAGGGTGTGATATGCTAAAAGTTCAAAAAATAATCTTGCATCAACTGTTTGATTTGTGTATGAAACAAACTCAATACACAAAAATACAAGTTTTCATTATTATCAATTGCAATGTAATAACGAATGAATTCGCCTTTTAATATCAGAAATAAGAAACAACGCATAATTTTTTTTAAACAAACTCACACACTTCGAATAGTAATATCAAAGTGCAGTCTTTCACCGTAACATGATTATCACAAAATGAATGAATTGTTTTTGTTATATTACGAAAGCATTGTGTCCACTGTCGATTTTTTTTATTTTTGACAAAAAGGAAAAGATGCAAAATGTATTCATGCTATATAGAAATATTTCTAAACACAATACACATTTAGCGGTGATGGCAATGTCCTTAATCCTTTAAATGATCTGCACTGGGCACTTTTTCTGACCATCATTGCCATTAGTTTATGAGCATGAAATATTCGATATTTTTGCTATTTGTAGAACTGAATCGTTTGGATTATTCGCAATCATCAGCCCATTGCACTGTGAGAAAATGATTGCGATTGTACAAAAAGCGAATAAACGAACACAAACTTAAATAATGCAAAGCTTTCTATAAAGTTGAAAGTGATCAGCCAAAATGAAGAAAACAAAAGCAAGGCCCAGCCATCATCTCATTTCGATTTTGTTTGTTGGATGTTCTTTGTAATAAAACTATGGAAATTAGTGTTGAGAATATGTGTGTATGACTCCAAAGCAACATTCAATACACAATCAATGACTCAATTGAAATACTTTAAAGTACAATACTAAAAAAAAAAAAAAAAAGAAGAAAAAACTCTCACGAATGCATATGTCTGTGAAACCTATGGAAATTATTCACCATTTGTGATTGCGATGATCTTTTGAACTTTTGTCAATTTTAATTCGTTGATTATGAGTATGGATCTTTTTGTATCCGGATTGAACTGGATTTTGTTGACATTATTGTCTTCATTATAGGGCATGCGACAATAACTTAAACAAGAAAAAAGCGGCCAACAAATGTAAGGAAAAAAAAATGATAGATGAATAAAATGAATAGTGAACAGTTTCGAATAGTGTATAGTGTATATATCGAACACAAATGAAAGGCAACAACTTTTCCTTTTTTTTTTTCTATTTCCAACGATTGCGATCGAATTTCATTAAATGAATTAATTATTATTATTGAATTTACTCATTTTGATAAGAGAGCCAATGATTTGCGTTACATTCTTTTGGATTGATTGTGCAAACTGTTGACCATTCTCAATGACTTATTGAATACAATGTTCTTGAAAAAAAAAAAAAATACGCAAAATTTATAATCATAAATCAACATTCGACCATTGCACACATTCGAGCTCATTGGCTGTTCCGTTATAATCAATCGAAACATTTTGCAAGATGTAATAATTTCTTTGTGCTTGTTGATGGTGTCGAGTCGGTGTTGACAGTATCGACACAGAAAAAATGTCCGTTTATTGTTATTTTCTTCTTCATATTTTTTATTACATGAAATTCATTGGATGCGATAATAATACATAAGACACAAAACGAAAACCCGAAAATAATAATCGGGTATCGGGGGCAATGTTCAAAAATTCACTACACTTTGAAGAACATGTGTTCTTGTATTCGATGAGTTTTAGTGTTGAATTCAATCGGTGGCACTGGATAAGAAGTAATAATAATAAATATCTGGCTACGGGCTCAATGTACTGTACTAATTTTGAAGGGCAAACATCGCGTAACAAGAGGGAAATCGTAACGAAATTTGAAAGGAAATCGAAAATTTCAACTTTTAGGGATTTTTTCTTCTTCTTTTTTTCTTCGGCCCGTTTCATTCGATTTGAAATTGGTATCGGTCAGCAGTTCGACAACCTAATTCAACAATCGAAGCAATTTCTAATCAGATGAAATACTCAAATATATTCATTCGCTCTGGTTTTAATTATATGTTTTTCATCTCTCATTCGAGAAAAAAATCATTGCTAAATACTAAAGACTGTCATAATCTCTTAGGATTTGTCTTTAAAAGATAACAGGATAATGAATAATGACGTATTGAAACACATAGTAAACGATTTATGTTTTCAGATTTTCAACCCGTCTTGTGTACTATTAATTGTTTGCCCATTTAAAAATATTTAACATTTGGATGATGAATCGTTGTTGGTGTTCGAATCGAAGCGATAAATAAATTAAGTGACATTTTGTGCTTTCTGGACGGCCGGCAACTAAATCCAATCCTTTAGCCAGTATTGCATGCTGCCATTGTCTTAGCACATGGTTAAACGCCGATTTTCACACCAAATTCGTTGATATGTTCGTTTAAAATGGGTAGAATTACATCAAATTGTTCAATTCCATCGGTCACATTCTTTCACCTCTTATTCAGCTTGATATATTCAAATCGACATACCTTTTTGATTCAATCATAAAGATATTTGCGGTGACTCCAACGCTCATAATTTTATCATCGAAATATTGATTTTTTATTTTGAAATAGTTTAAATGAAAGGATGACCAAGAACTCATATTGGCAATATATTTGGTTCAACAAATTTGTAAAAAAAAATTCGAAAAATTTAATTTTCACTAATCCTAAGAGACCGAATTTTTTTTCTAGACATCTTTCGACCCAAACGCTGATTGAATATTTCTCAGGGGATTAATTCAGCTTATTCAATGATGAATAATGAATAGTGAGTAATGTATTACTAAGTATCATTCAAAAATTCGGCCTTTGAAAGAAAGCCATCAATTATTATGTATTGCATTCACATAAACAAGATTCACATGCTATTAAATATTCACAATCGTTCTCTTAATGTTTTATTTTTGAGTTAATTCCAACCCCCAGCCCCTTATTTGGTTCAACAAATTTGTAAAAAAAAATTCGAAAAATTTAATTTTCACTAATCCTAAGAGACCGAATTTTTTTTCTAGACATCTTTCGACCCAAACGCTGATTGAATATTTCTCAGGGGATTAATTCAGCTTATTCAATGATGAATAATGAATAGTGAGTAATGTATTACTAAGTATCATTCAAAAATTCGGCCTTTGAAAGAAAGCCATCAATTATTATGTATTGCATTCACATAAACAAGATTCACATGCTATTAAATATTCACAATCGTTCTCTTAATGTTTTATTTTTGAGTTAATTCCAACCCCCAGCCCCTTATAATTGTAGTGTTCGCGAACTGCTCGACAAATGTTTGCAAACTGTTTGTGTTCGGCAAATTTTGTTCCGAACGAGCACGAACAGTTTTTCCGAACATTTTAAGAACAAGAACGAACACGAACAGCAAAAATCATGTTCGTGGCCAGCTCTAATGTCTAGGAAATGCCATGCCATGGCTATGTAGTGCAGCCTTGCAAAATAGATGGGATCTTTTTTTTGGCATGCATCTTGATGTTATCTGCATAGTTCATTTTGTGTATGTTCATTGCGTAATTCAATGGCTGCCCAATATTTAACGCAGTTTGAAAAGTGAATTCTTCGGTCGATAGCCCATTCCACCAACTCACGATCAGCCACGCGATTTTGCCGTGTTTGCTTTCACCGCAAAAAAAATCATTTTTAAACATGAAATCGTATACAGCACGATCGAATTCGGCACGGATTCGCACGGGATTATTTGACAGCATTATTTCCATAGATCATTTGAACAAATAATGTGAAGCCAGAAGTTGATTAATTGAAATATTTTCCGTTAGTAGATCGATGGCAGCAATCAAACCCGCATACTCATTTAAATTCAATATCATTGATTGTGATATCTGAGACTATTATTATTCATCTCGGTGAGGAAAATGACAAATGGGAATGTATGATTAAGCCGAATTCTTGCCGCGACAATTTTTCCGCTCGTTGTATTCAGTCAATAATGCATAGAAATATCATTCATTGTTGTCGTGAGAATTATGGAAGAAAAATCAGATTGTGTTCATGTACGAAGCAGAGACTTTTGTAAATTTTGAGCAGCGCATTTTGTCGAGAATAATGCAACTATGCTGTAAATCTTCCACACTCGAAAAAGAATAATGAAATTCAATCGATCCATTTGCGCTGCTATAAACGGCACACGGATACCATTTCATTTTTATGAATATATGTATGTAGATGTGCCCAAAATAAATCTATCGAAATGTCTTGCCTTGAGTTTTGAGCTTCAAACCAAAAACCATGCATGTGTACATGTTAAATCATTTTAATCGCTGGCATTTTTTCTATTCACTATTGATTAGCTGTTCTAACATGTTTTGCTTTCATGAAAGGGGTAGATAATGATTAGTTCAAAAAGCCGATGAGCTAAATCGAGAACTTCAGAGTCCAGCTGTGTCGTAATGGAAAGTTTTCGATCAATTGAAACAAATGGAACAAATGGACTTTCGGAAGCCCCTTTACTTTGCGTGACGAAGACTTTGTCGACATAAAAAACAGATTGAATGCGATTGGAATGTTACAAAAAAGTAGCTTGGAGGCAGCTCAAAATTTTGCGACAGTAAATAGTTCACAATCTAATGTGAACACAAAGTGTTATTATTGTGATCGCAAAACGTATGTGTATAGTGTACACACAAACATCAATCACATTTCTATCAACTGAAAGCCTCCAAAAATAAAAATCGAAAGCAGAAGAAACAGAAATCGGAGCATTCATGGAATATTGACACTGACACACACACACACACACCCAGAGACAAATACAGTTACAGATACTGTGATTGCGATTTACTAGACACACGCGTGCTTCAAATGGCTGATAAGAGATAAGAGTCGATTATCGATGTAAGCAAAAAGACAATTTTGTACTTTTACACTCTTACATTTTTACATTTAACAGACAAATAAATAAATAAAAATAATAATAATTTACTAAATACAATTTACTGATGCGCATTGTCATCCTATCGCATTGTGATTGTTGGTGGGTGATGTCGATGCTCATGGTATTTCGTCTGTATTCTATAACCTATAACAGAATTAAGTGAAAAAGAGAGATAAAAGAGTACGCTTATCGGTGCCATTTACACAATACATGCTCCTCGTTTTCGTTCATATTTTTAGATTATGGCAAAAAAATTCAATTTCAATAAATTTGTATTACATTTTCGTAATGAATTTAGTTAGAAATATGCCGTTGAATTGATCGATTCGGGGTGTTTTATTTTCGCTGTCGATCAGTTTGTCATTGTCGTGTCGAGTAATTCATTCTCTTCAATTTGCTGTTTGATTGAGAATTTCCGTGATAAATTTTCCAATTGTATTCCAAACAAAGGAGATTCCATCTGTTTTTCGGATTAAAATTTGTCGATTTTCGTCACATGATACATTTTCAATGGACATTTTATTTGGTGCCTGAATTCAGTGATCAATTAAAAAAAAAAAAACAAACAAACAAACAAACAAATCAATAAACTAAGGAAAACCATTATCAGCGATAAAAAACGAAAAATAAAAATTTACCAAAATGTTAATGCAAGAAAAACTGTATGATTTCAGTGCGGATTACCGACCAACGGGTGTCGGTGATTATACACCCGTTTTTGTTGCGGCGGCCGTTAATTTGTGTCGAAATACTGCATCACCACGCACTCATTTAAATCTAAATCCATATGAATATAGTAAATACATGCCACTATATTATAATTCAAAAATCTTTAGTGATTTAGATAAATATAGTCAATTATTGTCATCGAAACCATTGTCGCTAGCATCTTCCACACAAACATTACCATATTTAACGATGCAATTACCAATGCGTACATCATCGTTGTCACAAAATGCAACGGTCGATGAATTCGATATATCGACGTCTGCGTCAATATTAAACAGCAATCCATTCGATTCGTTGCCCGTTAAACGAACCCTAGATGGAACGGTTAAATCGAATGAAACACAAGAAATTCAACGCACTCAATCGGTTATTATGAAGGTCGAAGATCAACGAATCGTTGAAGTTCCCACTAATGAGCTGATCAACCGTAATGCTACCGAAATCGATGAAGAGGCAAATATTTGCAAATGGACAAATTGTTATCGGTAAGATTCTATGAAAAGCGTTTTGTATTGTGTAATAATTGCTTTTAAACATGGAATTTCTTATCATTGTTGGTCGTTTTTCTATTTTCTATTGGAATTCTTTTCAATTCTTTCTCTCTGTAAGTTGCAAATTTTTAACTGCGCAAATACCCGTACTGAATCCATTCAGTTCCCAGAGTGTTTTCAAGTTTGTTCTTTTTTCTCTGGGTTTCTTTTGTTTTTAATTTTTTTTGTTTGCGTTCCTATTCAACAGGAAGTTTGAAGCGCTCGAAAATTTAGCGAGTCATGTAACGACAGCACATGCGATTGCCTCAACAACTGGTCTGTATTACTGCCGATGGGAGAATTGTGTTCGATCGGATCGCGGTTTCAATGCTCGTTATAAAATGTTGGTTCATGTACGCACCCACACCAAGGAGAAGCCCCACCATTGTTTAGAGTGTCCGAAAAGCTTTTCACGTGCCGAAAATTTGAAAATCCACCAACGATCCCACAGCGGAGAGCGTCCGTACGTGTGCCAGGCAGGTCATTTTATTTGTTTAGATATTAAGCGTTTAAAGGCTAAAAATACATTGAATGAATCAGAATAGTTTGCGAATAAAATGCTTATTTTTTATTAAAATTATTTTTGATCAATTTTATTTGCATACCAAAGGTGGTGGGATGCAACAAGGCCTATTCAAATTCATCCGATCGATTTAAGCACACCCGAACCCATTCACAAGAGAAACCGTATCAGTGCCGGCATCAAGGATGCACCAAAAGGTACACAGATCCATCATCATTACGAAAACATGTAAAAACATTCAAACACAGCTGTGTATCAACAATAAAAGTAGACGATCCAAAAGGATTTGCTGTAACGGTTCCGGTAAAAGAGCCAGTATCAATATTTTGCCCGAAACCAGCACAAGAACCATGTCGTCAATCGAATGAATATCGTGTATCTTTGGGACAAAATGAGCCACCACTGACACTGTATCATCTTCATAAAAAAACGGATGCACAAAAATCAACGATTGAGCCAACGGTGTTTCTATCCAATGACGGTTTATCGAACCAATGCTTATCGCCAATGTACTCAAAACGATATCAGCACAATCCATCATCAAGTGCTATGTATAATCTGTTATCAGGCAGTACGAATTTAGATACATCAAAACTTGTATTCAGTGCCACAGACGTTGATGATGATGATCATATTGCCGATTTTTGGATTGAAGACAAATTACGGGGTGTCGGTTTCGATGATATCGAAATTGAATCACCACTCGATTTGAGTTTGCGTAAAGTTATTAGCTAATTCACGCTGTCGCCAGATATTTGATGTGGATATCCATCCATAAAATTATAGTATAGGTAATTGTGATTGAGTTTTATTGGATTTGTTTTAGGTTTTTAGATTTTAGTTTGACACGTTGATTCGTGAACCCTGAAATGAAAATATGTATTTTCATTGTTATATAAAATGGCCGCATTCCAGAAGAGAATATAATAAAAAGAAAAAAATAGATCCAAATCCGAATGAGCTTCGACATTCGCTAGGCTAGTGATAAATTTATATCGACTCTTTTTGTGACTCATTTATTAATTTTTCCTTTTTCAATTGAATAGAAAGTAAATAGGCTTAGACACATTCATTTATTTGCCATATGACATTACGATGTACCGCCGCCGAGAGAAGAATAAAGTTTAAAATTCCATGCTCACCACATTCGTTCAGTTGTTTTTAATTTTCGAATCCCATTTGCGCACATTTAGGAAAAAAAAAAAGAAAAATAATGTGTCGCCTACGTGTCAATCTTCACATAAATGGGACAAAAACTCGACAAAAACGTAGCTGTACAAAATGCATTCATAATGATGATAACAGAGATAATAATTATTTTGGGTGAGTAATTCTGAAATTACTCCGTCTATTTAAAACAAGGAGAAATATTAATTTGTACTTGCCTTTATTTCGTCTTTCGGTTCCATGAGCAGAGTTCACAAATGTGCTTATTTGTATGAAAGAGTTAGATAGAACTGACACTGCTACACAGCGCCTATAACAAAAAAACTACAAGTAGACTGTGTGTGTGTCTTTGAATCTCTGAAACGTTTTCCGCTAATTGATCGATTTTAGCAATGAAATCTCCATCGGGGCAAATGCTACACATTGTCTTTTTAATAACAAACTGTCGCATTTTGTTGGGTTAAAACTCGGCAGAAAATCCCACTTGATCACTCTAAAACTCGATGCACAAATGAAATGAAAACAGTGGTATATTGTTTCGGAAGAATTTGAAGAGACTTCTGTTTCTGATAGTGTTCAACAGCCGAATGATTTTAAAATCTCCAAAATTGATTGATGTAAGGACGTGGAGGATGCCATTTTCACCCGGATCAATAACTGGAATATTTAGGATTTTTAGCTTGAAGTCCGTCTAGTTTCACCGGCCTAGATAGTCTGATCTATATGAACAAATCTGGATTTCCCAGACTATTATTCACCATATTGAGGCAAATGGCAAATTGGATTGAAACGTATTAATGACACCACATTTTAAATCTAAATTCTTGAGGCGACTCGTGAGAACTATAGAGGAAAAATCAGATTATGTGCATGTACGAAGCAGTGACTTTTATTTGGTCC
>GL501545.1:1373463-1404731 GCA_000149185.1 Mayetiola destructor
GACGATATATATATATATATATATATATATATAAATATATATATATATAAATGTACATCCATTAAACTCAACTAATTTTAAAATGATTAGCCGACATATGGGTTAAAAAAAGAGCGAAAAAAATAATTAGCATATGACCATGCGTTTAGTGGAAATGATGCCTATTCCCGTTTCGACGTAAAAAAAATTTAAAAAATTTCAAAAGAAAAATAAAGAATAAAAAGAGTTTGGTGAGTGGCTAAATTATTCTGGATTGATTTCTAGCAGGGGAATACTGTTATTTCGGTTGCACTAGTTTTATTAACATTCTTCTTCATTTTTTTACTCAAGACATGCCCAACACGAAAAAAAGATAATTTTTTTTTTAAGAAAAAATTCGTCATAATACAATTTTTATTTTTATTATTCTTTCGATCGCATTTCCCAAATTATTTTTGTTATCATACCAAATTATTTTCAATGAAACATGAATTAAGTAGACGTTTTAAAGCTTCGAAATGACTTACACAACTCCATTGAATTTCTCTTTGTTTTTTGTTAAAAGTCGTCGAATTGTTTCGTTTTTTTCTTCTCATTTCATCGATTCGTCTCTTTTCTTTTTAAATGGTTTACGTCTGCATTTAAGTGCAACTTAAAATTTATTTATTTTATCATCCACGCACACCATATGTGACAATAATATTTAATTTCTATTCTTCCAATTTGTCTTTATTTCGTTATTTATAATTTTTTGTATGTGTGTTTCATTTGTTCCTTCTTCCATTTAAATACACAAAAACTTTCAATGCATTCTATTCGTTTAACATGCATATGAGATGCTCGTACGCGAGTTATTCCGAATATTCATGTGTGTGTGTGTGTGTGTGTTCGTTTGTTTGTTTTTTTTGTGTTAGAAATGATTTTGAAAATTAATAAAAATGGTTAATCACATTCAGAGAAAAGCATTTGACAATGCTGAGCAACGTCTGTATTTCGAGTTCAATGGAAATGATTTTGACTGATAATTGTTCTTAATTAAAATTGATTTTCTATTCAATTCAAGGTTTTTGAGTTGATTGCGTTGGCGTTGTTTGGGCTTGTGTCGTTTGTTGTTGTGTTGGTTGTACTGCGACCGCCACCAAGGAACTGGTCGATCCTTGTAATCGAAGATTCTGATTGGCATTTTGACGCATTTGCTGTTGCTGTTGGATAACACTGAATATCGCCTGTTGAGGTGCACCGGTTACTTTGATCGTATGCGGATTTGACATATTTGTTCGAATTGTTCCAGCTGCCAAACCGGATGCCGCTGATGCAGCCGACACAACCTGACCGAATGATTAAAAAAAATTAGTCCATTTGTATTTTTTTTTTTTTTTTTTGTGGAATATTTTTGTTTTTCTCACCTGAATTGTTTGGCGTTGATTGGCCGGTGACGAAACCGAAACCGGAATAATTCGTTTGCCTAAAACGAATTGGTTTGGTTGGGTTTGTCTCATTAGTTGTTGTACTGTGAGTGTGGACTGTTGCATGCTATTTGGATTTTTTACAATGAGTTGAGTGCTACCGACTGGCGTTGTTTTCGTTGTGCCAGCCACATTAGTTGTGCCACTTGTTGTCGATCCCGATATATTGCTGCTCACTTGGGTGATTTGTGTCATTTTTCCTGTGGCGAGATTTTTTCTCTGTTGATGTTGACCAATCGGAATTTGTTGTAATTGCATTTGACGAACACCAGGCAGAGTGGCTTTCAATTGGCCTGGCTTTATTTGAGCCAATGTCATTCCACCGGTGGTGGCCATTGTACCAGTTGAGGTTTTTACTAAAGCAATATGCTGTTGACCAGAGCCACTACCCGATTGTAGCTGAATACTCGGCGAAAATTGTTGTAAAATTTGGGTTTTCTGTTGTTGAGGAGACTGAGATTGTTGTGCCGATTGTTGATGTTGGGCTTGTTGTTGAGTTGGTGTTTGATTGCCTTGACCTTGATTGATCATTTGGCGTTTGACTTGTGGTTGTCTTTGTTGAACCATAAATCGTTGTGTGTTTGGATTAGCTGAATTCATTTGAACGGTAGCAACTGAAGCAACATTTGTTCCTAAGCTTGGACTACCTGAGACGCCAGTAACGGCCAATGAAACTTTTTGCCCGCTGGTTGGTTGCAATTGAAGTGCCTGACCAACATTTCCCCCAGCCGTAACGATACCACCCTGTATGATAGCACCTGATTGATTAACAACACTCACTTGACCGCCAACTGTTTGCAAAACTGTATTCCCTTGGCCAGCGTTCAATACTTTAAATTGTTGCCTTGATGAATTTTGTCGAACAATTTGGAATTGGGTTGGTTGTGTTATCGGTTTACCAGTAGTCATCATCATTGGAATGCCACCTTTTGTAACAACTTGCTGATTTCCGCCCATTGATAAACGTAATTGGCTTGGTTGGATTTGAGTTTGTGTCACATTTTGAGCATTCAAACCACTCACCGAAGCTGTGACAATACGTTGTGTACGAAGCGATGATGTCGTTACATTCGATGGTAATCCAGATGTCGTTGTAAATACGGTACCAACACCAGCCAATTGAGAAACAGATACAACTTGAGAGGTTGCAACCTGTGCTGGTATAGTTTGTACAATTTGACCGGATGCAGCTTGACTGGCCACTGTTGATGACGTTGGAATAACTGCCTGTTGAATTGACACAATTTGCGAAGTTTGAACTTGTGACTGGGCCTGTGAACAAGAGAGATCATCATTGTTTCTTGAATATTTCTTGAATTTTTGCATTTACAAAACTTCTTACCTGTTGTTGAACGGGATGAAGCGTTGGCATTTGTTGTTGTGACGATGTTTGAACAGACTGTGTGGTTCCTTGAGCTTGTTGTGTCTGAGGATTCTAAATTGAATTTCAATTGTTTTGGTAAATATAATAAGTTTATTTGAGTTGTGGGTTTTTGAACGATTGATAAATACCTGTGATTGGATATGATGTTGAGTCTGCTGGATTTGTTGAGTCTGTGAAATCGGAACATGTTGAACTGTGTTCATAATATTGGATGTTTGCGGTGATGCTGGAACCACTTTGACAATTTGTTGCTGTTGTTGATGCTTAAATTGTGAGGTGAGAAAAAAATAAATAAAAATTTAATTTCATTAGAAAATAATGTTGAAAACTTTTATTAAAAAATGATCAACATACCGTTCCAGCACGAGAAGCTTGTAATGAATGGGCAGCCTGGACAATCGTTGCTACAGATGGCAGTACTTGGGTTACTGTACCACCCTGTACTTGTTGCTGTAATTGAATCAACTGTTGTTGTTGCTGCTGCTGTTGATTTACCTGTGGCTGTCCCGCAGCGACTGCCGGTATGTGAGTGGTAATTTTCGTTCCTTGCGCTTGTTGGATTTGTGGAGCTTGAATTTGTAATTGTTGAACAGTCTGTTGCTGGTTAAGATGAAGAAAAAAAGATATAATTCATTCATTTACCATGAAATCGTTGTTAAAATTTGCTTATCTTACCTGCTGTTGTTGTTGGATAGATCCCGGCAGATTTCGATTACGTTCCTTTATTTTCTCAGCTCTTCGAGCAGCGATATCAATCGGGCTCAACGGTTGATCATAATTGGTAACACCGAATTCGCTGAGTACGGCCGCATGTTTTGGATTTTTCATCGAAGGATTAACAAGTACTTGCTTCAATTGTGGTGCTCTCTTCATATATGCCGCTTTTATAAAATCGAAATTCGATTTCATTAATTTGGTGAATGCATTATTGTTGTCATTGATAAACAATTGCGAAGTTCTAAGGGCTCGAATTGTTTTTGGTGGTGAGGGTGGTTTGAATGGATTCTTCGATTTCTTCGGTTGTTTCTTTGGATTTTCAATGAGTTTTCCTTCTTCACGTGGAACAATAACCGCCTCATATCGATAACGGCATTGTTTTGGCGGTCGATAAACTCGAGAAATTTGATTTACAACATCGGCCACAAAGTCCCAATTGGGCGTGTGTCCAGGCGATAATACTAACAAATTCAATGGTAATCCTTGAATATTTTGTATAACATTCAAAATAGCAGCATCCTCATAAATGGCCCATTCAGCCATGCCTTCCGGTTCGACCAACGGTTTTGTTTGAATTTGTGGTTGAGCATTTGTCAACGGTTGACCAGGAACCGTGATTTGTGGCTAGACACAAAATCAAATCGAAATTCTTATTAATTTTTTTTTTTCGCTCAATTAAATAAAATATCGTTGAACGAATTGTACCTGTTGATTGGCTGTAACCGACTGTGGCATTGTATATATCGATGATTGCACCTGCTGCATGTGAATTGGTTTGAAATTTCCACGATAACGTTGCAATTTCAAATCACGGCGTAGTTTAGCGAGAGCCGGTGATGGTCGATCGAATAATGAACGTGGTGGAAAATAATTATCTTCTTTTCTAATTTTCATTGGACGACGACCATCCACAAGAAAACCGGCCTCGTTTCGACTACGTTTAATCTCTTTCTTCACATAGATCGGCGGTAATTCCGATTCGGGAATCAATTCTTGTTCATACAAAAAGCATAACGAATAATCGATGTACAAATCGGAATCATCTTGCGGTGGTGTTGGCGGACTCCATAGCTAAATAAAATGTTCAAACGAAATAAAAAATTTTTAGAATTCCACTGATTCGAATGACAAACATTTGTTTCATTTTATTGCAATACAAAAATAAATTTTGAATCGCATACAAAATGAAATTTCGTTAAATTCATTCTTACCGGCATGAGCTCCATCGTGTTATCAGATATCCATATCTGTTCAAAGTCGCAATTCAATTGCAGAACATTGCAAGAGCAACGAAGTCATCGTTTCGAATGTTTTTCAATTGTGTTGGGAAAATTGCGTTGAGATCGTTTTCGATTGTTTGATATATATTTTTTTTTTTTCAAAGGTTTGGTCACGTGTGTTTTTTTGTGGATGGGGGATGTAGGTGTATGTGTATGTATGTGTGTATATTTGTTCGTATATGTGACAGGATTTATCAGTAGAATTTGTATTTTCAGAGATTGAAATGGGAAGAGAGAAGAAAAAAAGCATTTATTAGATTACAAATGTTTTGCTTGTTCTGTGAATTTTTCGTTTTCGAAAAAAAAAATTGTTGGAGAAAAAATGATTTAAACATCCTTTCGATAGTGTCAATCTACTTATCGCAATATTCTTTCAGTTTAAAAAAAAAATTACTGTTTTCGCGGGAAAAAGAACGACGGAATAAAATTGAATAAATATTTCGATTGAAGAAGAATCAAATTGAGAAATTTTTGTGAGAAGATTGTTAAAATCTTCGAATAAATTAAAATTAAAAAATTAAAAAAAAAATAGTTTTCGATTCTCCGGCCTGCGGCTGTTTGTTTAATTTTATCTATATCCAAGGCAAAGTAAACGCTTTTGGAATGGCAAATGGCTATTTTTGATTGTCCTTAAAAAAGAATATATTTGAATTGCTACGAATGTTTTGCGAACTTATCGAATTAAAATATTCCGAGCAAAAAATCATTCATTCATTTAGATTTTTTCTCTTTTTTCAAATGGATTTGTTTCGACAAAAGAATTGTTTCGGTTCAAAATTGAAGCGAAAATTGATTTGTAATCAGTTACTCAAACAAAAACAAAACTGAAGTCGGCGTGCCATTTGCCTGCCCATCGATTGAACCGAAATTAAAATTTGATCAAAAAAAATCGAAATTGAAAAATTGGAAATGCAAAGCAACGACGAAAATCGTTAAGATTCAAGCCCTTGCATGTCGTTGCAGAAGGTACGCCATTCAAAAACATCAATTAAATCAAATAATAATTTTTTTTTTCTATACGCACATTGAAATTTTCGGTTTGTTTTTATCATCGTCTTGGACATTTTGAGATTAAGTTTATTCATTCGAAATTGAAAAAATTCAAACGAACACAAAAATCAGTTTACATTTTACAAAAATCCAATTCAATTAACGCGATTTCGATTCTTTAATGATTTTTTTCCGAAACGCGACCCGACGCGACACGATAACGAACATACTATTTCTTAGTTTTTTTTTTTTTTTTTGCAATAAATTTAAATAAAAAAAAAAAAGAAATAATTTGTTTCATTTGTGAAAACAATATTCAATGCATTCTGTTTTTTCTTCGTAGAATTTGATATTATTTCGGTAGGAGGGTTCTTCCACAAATAAAGAACAAAATTAGCAACAAGAACAAAACAAACATTTGCAATTCCAAATAAATGCTCTTTTCCAATGCCGTTGGTATATAAATAAAACAACACAACTCTGATTTAGTTTTTGTTTATAATTTGTGTTAATTATTTCAATTTTTTTTTCTCTTTCATTTGCATGTTTTTTCATCTTTTCTAACATTTTCCATTTCTATCTTCTTTTCCTTGTTCATTTTTAGTCCGATATTTAAGGATACTATATTTCATCTTCTCATCTCACTTTGAGATATCTGTGTGGTTCGGATTTCGATACGCAGTTTGAATAATAATAATAAATGTTTTATCGAAATCATTCTCGACTGGTGCTGCTCCATTGCGCAAATTATATTGAATTTACAAATATAGTTACAATTAATTATTTATTTTTTCCGCTGTTTTTGTTTTATCTCTTCGCGATTGAATTCATTTTGGATGAATATTTGATTATTATTTTTTTCTCGCTTTTTCTTCAATTTGTTGATGATTTTATAATTTAGGGGATTTTGCATTTTTATCATTATTTTAATACATTACATATTTCTAGTAAATTTAATAATAATAAAAAAAAAGAGAAATTCATTTCATATGTTTCCAGAGCGCTGAGAATATAGCTATGAATAATGCGTATGTTGCAGTGCTCATTTTAAATTTTCAGTATCATTTTGTTTTCCATTTCCATGCGAATCACGTCATCAAAGTGCAGAATTTAATTGCTGAAAAAATTCGCGCGTATCGGCTATTTGATTCGAATTCATTGCCTCATGTATATATATATATATATATATATATGTGTGTGTGAGTGTATGTGATTGTAGTGATTGAATGTCTGTATGGAAAACCATTCTCGTTTTACGAGAGTGAATTTTTTTCCATTTGAAAATGCAAGGGATAGTAATAATTACATGAAAATCTCAGTATTTTTTCTTTGTTCGTTTTGTTTGTATTTTGTATAATACCGAAACAAAAATCTCATTTAAAACAAGACAAACAACACGGTGAAAGATATAGATACGATGCGTCACCTGCATAATTTCCATTGATTTTGCAAATGACGATGGAAATTACAAATTATATTATTTCAATGTCTAAAATGGCCTATAGAGCAGAGTTTAAGCATTGAATTCGAGATTGACATTCGTTACAACAATTTGCGTTGAATTATTATTATTCTCTTGGGCGATTATGTTTGTTTTGTTTTTTCTCCTTTTCGGACTTTTAATTTAAAACAGTATATATTTACAGCAAAAATTCGGGATAACGAATACACATCGGCTACCACATAATGCGACAAGAGAATAAATTGTTCACATTTCAAGTTCAATATGTCAATGAAATGAATATCATTCGGAATACAATTACTTTACGTGTGAACCATTCATATGTGTGAGTCCATACTTAAAATGCCATTCATGCCATTTTATCTATTGTTCCATTTTTTTTTCTTTTCTTTATGTGTTTTGATCGCACAGAATGCGCGAACTGTTGGATCCCTTCATTTTGGCACAACGGAAATTTTATGGCTTCTTATGCTTGTTTGTGATTAATTGCATTGAAACTGAATCTCGATAACGAAACAAATAAACAGCACATTGGCAACAAATGAATTTCCAGATTTGTCAGGGATATCGAATGTCGATGAAATTGATTGAAAATGAAAAAATTCTCAACATTTTGTCAAAATTTAATTAAAACAAAAAATTAATAAATAGTAGGTTTATCTCAAACGAATAACAAAATGATAGAAACAACCGACTGAATCATCGTTCGGTGTAAAAAAAAATTTCTTTGTAAAAAAAAAAAAAGAAAAGAAAAGAAAAATGAATATTTAAAATTGAACTGAACTAAACGGAAAATAATCAATTGAGAATGAGCGTAGAATGCACGTAGAAGCGTTTATATTTTCGATTTGAGCCGAGATTTATGTAGTTCGCATTCTTGTTTGTTCAGAACGACTTTTGATGATCGAATGTTCAGATGTGATTCAATTGTGCTCAAATTAATTGTAGTGTTTGTTGATTTTTTTGCTTGAATGGATTTTGGACCCGGTTTGTTGGTGGGTAATATTCTGCGATTTGTTACATGACCGGGACCCGACAAACTTGATAGCTTTGGTGATGTTTTGCTGAAGCAATCGCTAATTTTTGATTGTCTCATCGATTTCGATGGAACATCCAATGAGTCATCAGTTGGTTTTGAATCAATATCATCGACTGTGTCACAATCTCCATCATCTTCACTATTGTTATGATCGTTGTCCTCGGCCGAACTTTTATTACCATTTTCAATGTTTGAAGCATTTTTGGTGCAACCCGATCTATTTAGTCCACGCTTTGCACATAATTCGGGCAAATTTTGACTTTCGTCCAAAGTCCATAAATTGATTTTGACACGGCCATGGGAACGTGTGCGCGGACTATTTGTATCGATAAATTTACCAATTGAACCACTTTTCATTGTGCTATTCAATGAACTATTATTTTCTTTGTGTGCATCTGTATCCATTTGATTTGCAGATGCATCCGATTGAACACATGTTGAATCATCATCATCTTCATCATCATCGTCATCATCATCATTATCATTATCATTATCATTATCATCATCATCATTATCATTATCATTATCATTATCATCTGATCGATCGTCATCACTTTCTTGTGGATCCGTTGAATCAACCATTACATCTAAACTACATTCGCTATCATCAAAATCTTCTGATGGTTGGCAATCGCTGCTTTCGCTTGGTTCATTAATTTTTTCATTATCTGGCATCGATTTTAATTCATCGATACCATTATTTCGGCGTGTTTTAATTAATGGTTCATCATCACTGGAAATCGTTATCTCATCTTGAATTGATTTCCGTTGTTTGGCCAAGCGATTCATATTACGGGCATTAACTGAACGCTTTTTACTATTTGTTCGGGACGATGTTGGCAAATCAAGTTCAACATCCAATTTGTTAGCATCACTGGACAATGGTTCATTTTTGACTAAGCTACTTATTGGTTTGGAATTGTTTCTTAAAGCTCGACGTGGACCTAATGATCTTTGCATCGTTCTAACTGGCTTTTTCATAGCTAATCTATTTTTTAGTCTCTTATTTGCAACACTGTTTCGATCGCTTTGTTTTACTTTTAATAATCTACGATTAACTGGTTTACGTTTACTAAATTTATTGTTATTAACCTGATTTTGTGCATCCTCTCGTGAATACGTCAACAAATCATCTTCTTCGGCAGCTCGTTTCTCATCTTCTTCCTGTTTTTGAAGGGCCGCCAATCGATTTGCTTCCCATTCACGTTTTTGTTGCTCAATTTCAGCTTCGGCAGCACGTAATTGTTCGGCTGTCCATGAGCCACCAGTCTCTTCAACGAAACGCATTGCATATTGCTCGATTGGGCTCAACTGTAACATGAAAATTAAAACAAAACATTCTTTATGAAATTCTTCCATCAATGGCAACAACGATCCGCAATAATAAATTAATAAATGATTAATAAGGATTTTAAAATAGTTTAATTGTAAGACTTTGAGTGATATAACTTGGTCGTGGGTTCTGAACTAAGCTATGTCTGAAAGTCTGCGATTCTTTAGCATCCGTTCTGATTGAAAATTGATTGTTGGAAATGTAATTTTCTGCCACGAAAGTAGCGTGAACGATTGCAAATTATAAACAACATTTGAAAAAAAAAATATCCGAATAAATCCAAAAAAAAAAAAAATCTAAATAAATCGAATGAATCGAATTACCTGTTTTACGAGATTTTCAACTTCTTGTTCAGCTTTACTCAATTCGGGCACTTTATTTTCGCTATCTTCAATTGGAATGCTTTCATCGAATTCAGCCAAATCAGCGTCAGCTTCAGCACTTGCAATTTTGGCAGCCTGAACATCTTGTTCATCTTCAGCTGCAGCCAATGCTGATTCAAATGCGCCAATCGCATTCCGATCTTCGGTCACATTTGATGCCGTTGATGTTGACGCCAAATTATCCTGTAATCGGCTACGGCGCTCTTTATCACGTTCCAATACTTCAGCCAAACGATTTGATGCATCGTCTTCAGCACTGTTAACATTAAACAATTCTTGAATGGATGAACTTTTGAAATAAGCCGTCGTAAAATTGCCACCTTCGATGGCCAAATCGCCAAGTAAACGCTTTTGATTCGCTTTTTTCAAAATATTTTCTTCGATAGTTTTTTCGCTAACTAAACGATAGATATGTACGTCACGCGTTTGACCAATACGATGGCAACGATCTTGAGCTTGCGCATCCATTGTTGGATTCCAATCTGAATCATAGAATATCACAGTATCAGCTCCAGTTAAATTAATACCAACACCACCGGAACGTGTTGACAAGATAAATGCAAATATTCGTTTATCATTATTGAAACGATCCATTAAAATTTGACGCTGTTCAATTTTTGTTGAACCATCCAAACGTAAATAGATGTGACCATGATAATTAAGAAATGCTTCCAGAACATCTAACATACGTGTCATTTGAGTGAAAATGAGAACACGATGTTGATTATCTTTAAGTTCACGCAATAGCCGATTAAGCGTTTGCAATTTACCGCAATCGTATTGAATGAGCCGTGGATCGGGAAATTGTGTTGACATTGCCGATACAATTGGATGAAGTAATGTTAATTTTGGTGATATATCACGTGCAAATGCTCGTTCAAGTTGTTGTTCATTATTCAATTTTGATGGATGTGGATGTGATATATGTAATGATGGAATTGGAGCCGATACGGGCGGCACAAACAATACAAAATTATTGAAAATATCCTTCATTTCATCAGTTCGATCGACAATTGATTTAATGCATTTATTCAAACTCCAGTTGTCCGCTTTAAGCATTGCATCGAAACATGTCATATAACCTTTGTTCATCCATGACAATTTTGATGTTTCGCAATGATTTAATGATGATGTATTGAATAATTTTGTCATTGCTTCCCTGAGATCTGAACCGTACATTGGTGTGGCTGCACATCGTCGACGATTCATTTTGGCCAAAAATTGTAATTTATGTTTGCGTCGCTCCTTTAGCATTTCTTCCGTTTCGATTATATCGAATTCGGTATCAATGTCATCGATCACTTCTTTTGGTTCGATTTCATCTTTGATAATGCTACCGCTGGCCAATGCATATGAATGTGTTTTCAATTGTTTTGCCAATGCGCTGGTTAATTGTGAATTGACATTTGTTGTATTCGGTATAGGCACAGCATTGCTTGTTGTCGGGGTTACTAATGTGGTCACTTTCACCGAAGCCGGATAGGTGCCTAAATCAAAATCAAACGAAAATCATTAATCATCGAATCCCGTTAAGATTGACAAATAGGAACAGTGTGACCTACCTCGGATTTTCGCCTTTGTAATTGGCTGTTGAGACCGAATAAATCGTTGCTGTTGATTTTGCGGTGACAACGAACTTCTAATCAATTGGAGCCTTTGGCCACCTGGACCAATCATGGTGGTTCCATTGTTAGACGGTGTCAAAATAATTTGACGTCCACCAGACGTTTGGAATATTTGTGCTGTTTGCAACATGCCCGCAGCGGTTCCTTGAATCGAACAAACAAAACAAAAATCAAATTTGTTAAACGATTTAATTATTGTTATTTGATGCATATTGAATCAAATGTAATATGTATATCGTATATACCTGTAGCTATTGTACGATTTGCAGTTTCGATCCGTTTTCGTAGGCCCATCATCGATGCTTGTGAAATTGATGTCGATGCGGTTAACGGTGGTATCGTGATGGTATTTTCATGTATTAAACCACTTGTTGTGTAATTTAAATCATTTTGTGTTGACACTAAATTCTTGGAAGTATTGGTGGCCACAGTATTACCACTGCCAGACGGCAACGATGAATTTACATCAAATGTTGTTTTTCTATTACTATTATTATTACTATTACGAGCTAATAAGTTACTATTAACAGGGACAATTTTCGTTCCTTCAGTCTTCATTGCAGGACTTGTGCCAATTTTAACACCCGTACTGTATGTACTAATGTTATTTGATACAGTTGCTTCACGTATGCGCATAAACATTTTGAATTGACCTTCTGGGCATTTTGGTGGTGGGTCTGGCGCTGCATCAATTTCTTCAATTAGTTTACGTGGCGTTTGAGTTTTTCTTGCAAAATATGCCACATATGCGCTTAAACTTGTTTCCAATGCAACCAAAAGTAGATTCAATGAGCTCAAATCAATATGCTGGTTTTCGAAAATTAATAAAAGCAGAAAAAAGAAAATAGAGACCATTTTTATTGAGTAGCTCACAATGGGATTGACAATGTCATTAAGTCCATTGAAAGTGTGCTTACCTTGAGTGGATCATATTCGAATATTTTGGACACTATTGAGGCGGTATGCATGTTTATGCCATCCATCCGGAATGGTGAAACAGTTGGACGTGTTTCAAACATGTTCGGATGATTGCACACTTTTCGCAACTGCATGAGTACATTGATAACACTTAACAAATTACCGCTGGCAAGAGTTTCACGTGTATTTGCACGGCTCATGAAATCATCATACAAAAATCGTTGACGTTTCGATAGGCGACACATTACCACGTGCTCATACTTTTTCGGCATTTGTTTTTCTACTTCGCATTTCAATCGTCGCAAAAGGAACGGTCTCAGTACCTAATAGATGGAAGAAGAAACAAAACTGATTAACGAAAAGTTTTA
Source organism: Mayetiola destructor (assembly GCA_000149185.1). Classification (NCBI taxonomy): domain Eukaryota; kingdom Metazoa; phylum Arthropoda; class Insecta; order Diptera; family Cecidomyiidae; genus Mayetiola; species Mayetiola destructor. The sequence goes on from GL501545.1 coordinate 1,386,408, forward strand.
AGCTATTGATCAATAATAATATTTTGAATGAAGGAATTGTAGCGAGAATTTGGAAAAAGAATATTTTAATGGTTTTGAGTTATATTCTAAAGCTGGTATTTCGCATAAAATTTATTCTCGCACCATTGCAAAAGTCCCGAGCTAATTGAAATAGCTCGGAGCTGATTAGAGGTGCTGATGAACCAAATCACATGTAAATAGAATGAAATTGAATAAATCGATTGCGGTTTTTGAACGTACCTTATGCAAACGTTTGATAATTGAATCATTGTACTCTGAATTGCCTTCAATCATTCCGGTCATTGGGTTCGAGAACCATTCCTTAAATTCACTATGTGATTGAAATACGTGTGGCATTAAGAAATGCATCAGCGACCAAAGTTCCATCAAATTATTTTGTAATGGTGTACCAGTTAGCAGCAAACGCCTATTCATTAAACACAAAAAAAAAAAAAATTAAGTTAATAAATTGCCTTCACTATCGCAAATGATGTCCAAACAAATAAAAAAAAAAAAAAAAACACTCACTGTTCGGTTTGGAAATTCAACAAAAGTTGCCATCGTTGCGATTTGAAATTTTTAATATTTTGGGCTTCATCTAATATCAAATATTTCCATTTTTTTCTTCGAAAACTTTGATGATCTTGAATGACTAATTTATACGATGTGATGCATACATGAAATGCATTTACTTTTGTCCATCCGATACGCTTTTGTTTTCGTTCCTTTTGTGAACCATAATACGTAAGAATTTTGAATCCAGGACACCATTTTTTGAATTCCATTTCCCAATTCAACATCACCGATGACGGTACAACAATTAAATGAGGACCCCAATTGCCTTTTACACAAGCCAAATGCGCCAGCAACGAAATGGTTTGAATCGTTTTACCCAAACCCATTTCGTCAGCTAGAATGCCATTCAGTTTACGATCGTGCATTGTCACCAACCAATCAAGACCGATGTGCTGTTGAGATGAAGAAAATTATACGAACTGATTAGTTCTCGGTTTTAAAAGTGCATATCAAACACTGCAAATTTATTTAATAATCAAACAATAGTCAGACAAATGCCTCGTGCGTATTCATCCATAAAATAACGTAAGTGTCCAAAAATAGGACGCAGACATCGGATTCAGCAGGTTGGTAGTAGGGTGATCATCAGTTAAATATTGACATAATATATTATCTAATCGATAGAAATTGCGGTAGATGCTTACTTGATATTCACGCAACGTGTGCCGCAAAAGAAATGGAACCGGCGTTACGACATTCGTTGATGATAGTGTATTTCCTTTTGGTTGTATACTTTCAGCGATGGCGGCAGCATCATTAATGAGATCATCTTTGTCCGCCTGAGAAATTTTTCAAATTTTTTCATTTAGATAAATAATATAATACGAGTTTAAGAAATGTGCGATTATTTTCTCTCAATTTCTGTCACTTTGGTTTGTTTATCGCGATCCATGGGTGAACATGATTCGCATTGCGTGGTAAGTGACCGAAAAACTTGGAGAAAGCCAAAGCAATAGCATTTCTTCTTTGCACGATAGCGTACTTAAATTGATATGAGGGGCATACAAAGGGCTGTGCCGAAACACAACATATGCTACTAATCAATAAAAGTGATTCTCGGGCAAATGCAAATAAAAATCAGACCAAATATTCACCTGAGATTGTTTGTTCTCGTCTTCTTCTAGAAGACTCTTCAAGCCGAAATCTGTGTCCGTCTCTTCTTCGGCCATTTCTCCTTCATCATCATCTTCGTCGGCTTGATCACTATCATCATCATCGTCGTCATCATCGGCTGCGGTTGCTGCAAAAACGAAAAATTATGCACACAAAAATGTTAGAAACTGTTTCATCAACCATCATCAATAATGCAATACCAAAATCAAATTAATTTCGAAAAATGAACAAAATATCAGACAAATGCCTCGTGCGATTTCATCCAAATGAACGTTATCAATTTCAAAAATAGAATTCGAAAACTTAAGTTCAGCAGGTTGGTAGAAGTGTTATCATCATTTAATTATTAATTTCGATACGAATGTTAAACAAATATATTTATTAACAATAAAATATTGACTTACAATCATCATCCGAATCGAGTTCCATTTTATCTTGCTTTTGCCTGGATACCGTACTCCCACTGTGTGTTTCCTGTAAATTAATGAAAAAAGCAATTTATTATTGATCAAATTGAACAAATAGTCGCTAAATGCGATCGATGAATACTGAATACGGATCAGCTTACATTCGATTCATCATCCTCAACTTTGATATCAACGTCTGCAGTTCGTTTTCTTAACGTTGGCTTTTTCGCTGGCCCGGCATTTGTGGCGTCATCATCGACATCACTGAGAATGATTTTATCACGATTTTTCAAATAATCTGACAAAAAGTCCAAATCATCCAGATCCATTAGCGATTCGCGTTGTAACGCAGCTATTTCAGCTTTTGTGTCGGTGGCTTGTTCTTCTTCCTCTTTAGCGATGGTTTCTTCATCGTCATCAGAAGATGCATTACCTGGCGAAAATTCATCTATCGATTCAAAAAACAAAAGAGCAGAAAAATAATCAGAAACAAAATTCCCAATGCTTATGTTATTTATAATAATTAATAAATAGTAATTTTTCAATTTGGTCAGACAAATGCCTCGTGCGAGTTCATCCAAAGAATGACATAAGTGTCCAAAAATAGGGCAAAAACATCGAATTCAGCAGGTTGGTAGTAGGGTGATCATCAGTGAAATTGATAAAAGATAATAATTTTCAATAAAGAAAAAAAAAGTGTTGTCTAAACATACCGTCTGTCGGAGCGTCTCTTCTTGGAGATGATCTTCGGCTCGAATTTAAACTAACCGCTGCCGATGTATTGGCTGTATCAGTGACTGATTTATTCATGCCGACGGCTAATTGCTGTGAATATTTTTCTGTTTGATCGACAATAAAGCTCAAATGTTGATCCAATGCTTTTTTTCGTTTCTCTTTGATTTTTGTCTGTTGCTTAAATTCGACCAATTTTTCAACATTGGACCAAAAGATTTTTATCTCTTTTGACAAAAAGCCAGCAATACGTTTCAATTGCAATTCTTTTGCTTTTTCGGCTTTTTGTGCCGCCAATGCTTTATCACTAAAATACTTTTGAACCATACGAGCACATTTTTTGGCCGCCGCTTTTTTCCATTTTCTTTCTTGTGCAAAATCAGCCGCTAACCAAACCATTTCTTCCAATAAATAATCCCAATGGGCTTTTGGCCGCTGTGGCTCTTGTAATTTTGGCAAACGTTTTTCCGTCCAAAGACCTTCACGCTGTAATTCGGATATCCGTTGCATAACTGATGCTTCTTGTCGCACTTTTAAAAATTGTTCCTGTGGCCCATTGCTACTACCAGCAGTAGCATTTGGTGTTTGTTGAGTATTTGTTGGTGTTGACAATGCATATGATTTTTTAGTCGATTGTTTCGGTGTATCAGGTACTAATGGTGTTCCACCTGGGAATAATGATAAAAATTATGCATTTCTTTGAAATCTGAGGCAGCAACGATGGTTTCGACGGTGTTTACTCATAGCAATGTGTATGAATTGGCATTCAGTGTTAAATGGCCCGATATTATTGAATAATATATCAATTATAAATTTAAAAACATTTTCCATATTAAATCAATAAATGCAATCCAACGTCACTCTCCAAGTCAATAAATGCAATCCAATTCACTCTTCAAGTCAATAAATGGATAATGAAGTTGAATTGCATTTATTGACTTGGTTTGCATTTTGAATAACAATAATAATAATAATATTAATAATAATAATAATAATAAATATAATTATAATAAATTTGAAATTGCATTTTGGATGCATTTCCGTTCTAATTGATAAAATAGTTTTGAAACATAAGAGAAATTTTACTTTTAATTAATACTAAATACATTTAAAAGAAAAAATGAAAAAGTTTTTGTTTGCTCCCGTAATGGGGATAACGATTTCGTGCAAAACTGCCAGTACAATGGATGCATTGAGAGTTCACGCGATAACGTTATCATGATAAATTGATGATACTTCAAGTAAAAAGAAGGAGAAACATAGAATACCAAAAAAGCAGCTTAATTCAATATTCAGGCGAACATCAGAAATTTAAAATCAATTTAACAAGAAAATCACATGTGAAATCAACAAATTTAGAAATGAAACAAAACTTTGAGCCCAAAACAAATTGAAATGAAATCTTTCGTCGATCGTCATGCATTCGTTGGCATTGAAAATTTGTGAGTTACACATACAATAAATGTGAATAACAGAAATTGAATTGAATTTAAGTGGCACTAAATGATTTCAAATGAGATTTCATCATCTATTGCTTCATCTACCAGCTGAGAATTGATATGCATCCGCAAAGTTTACCATTGGCTATCGCAAGCTTTCGAAAAATATTTGTACAAATGGCGAGAGAAAAAAATATCATTAAAATGGGTCTCGTTGCACATGCATTCAGCTCTCGTATTCATACAAAAACATTCAAAAGAAATTCCATGCAAAGAAATTCCAACAAAGAAAAAAATTGCGTCTATGAAAGGATTTTGAATTTTTTTCGTTTGTTTTTTTTTTCATGATTTAACGGTCTTTGAATCCAAATGAACAAATCCAAAATCAATGAATTTTTCACTGAGTTTTGTTTTTTAAAATTTTTTCATCGAAACAAATTAAATACACATGAAAAATAATTACACAATGTCTCGAGAATACAATCAATTTAAAGAGCAACACATGAATAGACAACGAAATTTAATTAAGGAGAATCAAATTAATTCGAGAATAATTTAAACGCAAAAAGGAGATAAAATTTTGTTCTCAATAAAACCAAACAAACCAAAGAAAAAAAAAACAAAAAAAAAAAGAAAGAATCCAACGGAAAAAATTGACAGAAAAAAGAATTAATCAAAATATCAAATCGATTGGAAAATAAAATGTAAAAATGATTGGAGGTGCTACCTGGCACCAGTGGCACAGTAATCGATGATACTGGAATTTGACCAAACACCATACCATGACGACCACCTTGTGGTCTTCCCGGCACATTACCTACGAAAATTAATTTGATTGTTTTGATTTGTGAATTTTTTTGTGAGTGACAGATTTTTAGAATAAGGAGCAGAAAGAAATAATTTGGTTTTTATCCATTTAATTTAAAAAAAATTTGTTCACGGAAGAAGAATAGAACCCAAGAGAAGAAGAAAATCATATGAATTCAAAATTGAAAAAGAATAATCATAGAATCGAACATGAGGAACGAAAAACTTTTGTTTTTATTTGAACTAGCCTGACCTAACAACGGCAAATCTAAACGAAACAATAACACTAAATAATATGTAAATGAAACCGAAAATGCGTATGTACTTGAAAATAAAGTATAAAATCATCGAAAATCAGAAATTTAGTGAGAAAAAAATGTGAATGTGTATATGTGCGCGTGCCCATAGAAATTATCTTGCATTTTGATCACTTTTATAATAGGGTATTGCTTAGAATGATTATCGCCCCAGGCTCGAGACTTGAGACCAAATAAATATTCCAGAAAAATTATTGAATTTTTATGCTGAAAGTTTAAGTGGTCTGCTTACAGTTCGATTGGCATCAATGCAATGAAAACGATTTCAATTTGAGATTGGTTAACATTCCAAAAGGCCAATGGAAACTTCCACGTTTTTATTATTTTCTTCAAACATTTAATGCTATTTTTCGATACAATTTCGAGCCGAACAGAAATATTTCATTTCGAAAGAATTCAAAATTTGCACACTAAAAAATGATTAATGTATTTTGTAGTTTGATTTTTTTGATGTTTGGATATTGGATATGAAAGGGAGAAATATGTGTATCGTCTGTAATATGCAATAAAATGAAATCATAGTGTCCATACACAATTTGTTTTTTCTTTTTAAATGCAACGAACAAGGAAATTCGTGATTTATTCCAATAAACGAACGGAATGTTACGCAAAATTGACCATACAATTTATTTTCTTTTTTTCAAACGTACAAAAAAATCAACCAGTTCAAATTTTTAAAGAAAGAAAACAAACAAAAACCCATTCGATAATAGAAATTCGAATATAGATAGAAAACATTTTGATTAGAATAAAAATTAAAAAGTATTCCACAAAATGGATCGATCAAAACGGTTGTCTGTTAGCACATCTGTATTAAATTCGTATGGAAGTTTTTTTTTCAGTTTAAAAAAAGAAAAAAAGCAGAGATGAACTTTAAATGATGAAATCAAATTCGAGCAATTGAAATTCAATTCAGTGAAATGATGAATGTGGGATTTTTAGGGGAGGAATATGTTAATCGAAGATGATGATAATTGAGAGAGATAGAGAGAAAATTAAAACAGAACCAAAGACAAAAACAAAAATAAAAACCAATGTAAGATTTTAATGAAACGGCCCTTACGAAAATGTAAATTTTTTTTAAACGGAACCCCAAATATGAATGACAAAACGAGTTTGATGTATTTACCTAATTGACTAAGTTGTACAACAGCCGCCGGTAATGTTTTCGAAATTGCGACCGGTGTAACTCCAACGCCTGGAATTTTGATTTCAACGCCATGCGGCGAATTTGTTGATATAAGCGGGGGCGGATGTGTCTGTGTGGATGATCCAATAATGTTCAACTAAATCCGTTCATTTGTGTTTTTTTTTTCTGTGTGGAAATTTTGTTTTTTGAACGGTGATAAATACCTGTTGAATGGCTGATGTTGTAGCTGTTGTTGATGCAGTTGCACTGACTTTCGTTAATGATTCAGATTCTAATTGATATTGTTTTGAAAAATTCAAATAATCGGGTGTTTTTTGGTTTTCCGGCTTTTTTCGCCACGTCGGGAAATCCATCATATTACCGCCGGTTTGTAGAAAATAAATTTCGGCAACGTGATCCGCATGCTTTGCTTGAATTTGTTTCATACGAAGAAAACGATAACTAATATTTCGTTTTTTACATGTGTTAATACTGTCGGCATCCGAACTCAATGATGAGCCACTACGTTTTCTTGCAATCGATTGCTGTTGATTCACTGTACTTGAAAATAATGTGTCGGTCGTGGGATTTTGGTTCGATTTTATTGATGTTAACGTACTCGAGACGGTTTTCGTTCCTATTCGAATCAATTTCAATGGAATAATTTTCAGTTTTATTTTCGATTTTCTTTTTTTTCTCTCCCCATTTTCGTGTGCAACGAAACACGATACATGAAATAAAAGAAAACTCACCTTCTGCACTGTCTATAGTTGCTGGTACCCCTGTTTGCGACGTAACCGTTGTCGATATTTCATTCAAACTATTTGAATCACAATTGTTCGACACACTATTATTACTACTACTAACGAATGCATTTTGTGTTGTTCTTATTTGTCGTGGTGTCTGATGTAGACTGGAATATTGTGGTGGCGGAGATTTTAGAAAATTATTTCCATCGACGTTTCCACTTTTGACAATCAATGTTTGTATACTGCTATTATTTATATTACTAGAGCTAGGATGTGTTAACGTTTGTGAATTCGCTGCATTATTTCCAAAACAAAACAAAACAAAACGAACAAACGAAACGAATCAATATCGAAAGGGTTATTGTTTTTTTTTTTTTTTTTCTTAAGGACTGTTTGGCTTCACTTACGTTGACTTCTCCAACTGGTGTTTTGTGGTATTGATGGTGTACTTGTTCCAGCATCAGCATTGACTATTTGGATCGGTTGATTATCTGGTGGCTGTGAGGAATTATCTGATTGTTCGACACTTATTCGTGGTGACGGTCCACAAAGTACATATTTCCCGTGCTTTCCTAGCGGAGCACGTATTTTCAGTTCTTTGTCAACGAAGCACGTGTTTTCCGTGCTTTCAGGTAATTGAGACATTTGAGATATTGGTACCGCAGAACCAGAAATCTAATATGCGGATTAACGGTTGGCACTTAGACGTTTTTCGAATTTGTTTGGGGGTTTTTTTTTTCAATTATTGTTTTGATTTTTGATATATATTTATGCATTTATTTTTTGTTTTTGTTTTATTTTATTCCAATGTGCAGGCAAAATAATTGAATGATCTTACCGGAATAACTAAGCTAGCACTTGAATTTGGTATCGATCTGCGGTTTACCACAGCAGGAGTGAAACCGATATTTGGTTTCTCTCCTGCCGAATCACCGTCATTCATGTTAGTAGCATCTATTCATTTTCAAAAAGAAATGAAACCAAAAAAAAAAACAAAATATTAGATTGAAAGTAAATGAAAAAATGTCTCATGTTCGAAATATTTCGCGCACATTGAATAAAAGTTAGATGGAAAAAAGGTGGAAAATTCACAGCCGATTGCGTTTGACGAACGATGAGAACTGCGTTGAACTATTAGCTAAGCAATTATAATGGTTCAGTCCGTGACTATTTTACAGTATTTCATATTTTTCGGAATATAACACGTCCAACATGAATAATGAATATCGGAATGATTACACACACGTATAAGCACGATACCGGTATCGTTTTTGTTTTTGTTGTTTCACCAAAAAAAAATTCATCGCGCCAAATTACACCTTGGTAATGCATTCGGTTTTTCCTCTTTTTTCGTAGGCTCATGAATTTCATTAAAAACTCGTGTTTGGATTGTGTTTCGTTTGGAGTTCAGATTGTTTTTCACAACACCAGTTAAATGCAATGGAAATGTGAATGATTTTGAGTCAGAAAAACTGATATATTTTTTTAATGATTAAAAAACTGTATTCAAAAAATACTCAATTTTCAATTCAATGAAATCCAATCCGAACGGAAAATATGAAACTAATCTTATACGATGACAGGTGACTTTGAATATTGCAATATTTCTCCTTTTTTTTTCTATCGATTCAATTGAGATCGTGAAAAGCCTGGATATAGCTCAGTTACCATTCACATACTCGAAACTCGCATCCGAATGGCACCAAATCGGAATTGATCTGAATTTGAATGGAATAATTCAAAAATAATATGAAATTGAATTGCGATTTTTGGTTCAATGTATGAGAGTTCACATAATTCGCCACAAAAAAGAAAAAGATTCCGTAAAGCGAGACTCGAGAATCCAGCGCTACAAATACATTCAAATGTGTGCTTAGCAATTTATTTGAATGGAAAAAACGAAACGCAGAATAAAAGATTTTATATGAAACGCATAAAGAGCTGCCAATAAATCGGTACAACTAAATATTGTTGCCAATGGGCAACGACATTTTTCGGACAAATCCTTAAAATGAACAAAACAATTGCTGATTTTGAGGCAGGCTACATTTAAATCCCATATAAATTAATATCCTATGTATGAATTGTACAACACATTTGTTGTTGTTGTTTTTCTATTCATTCCGAACGATTCCGTTTGGTGCCGTTTTTTTTCTTCATTTCGTTCACATCGTTCGCTATACGCGCAGCCATCTTTATTTTATTTTTTTTTTTTTCATTCGTTTTCATTTTGAACATAGACAACGCCATACTTACTGCCAACAAAATCACAATTTTTCCAAATAATTCATAACCATCGATCGTTGAAAAAATCGTCAATCGATAGCCAAAAATTAAATGTTTCAATTTTACATAAACGTTTAAAATATTTTTCACGAAATTAAGGCGCAATTTTCAATTTACTGAGCACGAAGAAAAAAAATATGCCCGAAAAAAATAATTCCCTTTACGGCGCTCAATACACAAACTCGACTGAACAACGAACGAGAAAGAGATAGTCTAATATAATGATTACAAGCGAATGAGTGACAGATATAAATAGAGACACACTTCGATGTATATACGGATTGAGCTAAAATAATGTTTTTTTTTCTTCTGTCTTCCTTCTATTCTTATTCTTTTTTGCTCTTCCTCTGTATGTGCACACGACACTTTTCAAATCTGATACTCACAGCAGCTCTGTATGTCGGAAACTAAATTCAGTCTATCGGTTTATGTTTCGACCAAGCCTATAATTGTGTTTGACGTAATATGTGTGTGCCGCTTTGAACGTACACAATTACATTCACGTTGTTCATGTTTTCGCCGCTACCGATGGAATTGGCTTTATTGTTGTACTGAAATGACTCGAACCGATTCATTTGCGGTTTACGCTTTATATGAAATGTATGAAACCGTAGGGTTGTCCAAACGATAATTCAATTCAATTCCGATTCAATCAATGTTAATTTATTAATTTTCCATTTTTTTGCGAATCCAGCAACGATTCGACCTATTTAATATGATCAATATTCTGTAAATATTCTAATCCATCAATGAAATGCCATTGCATTCGAATGAAAATTTAAATTATAAAGTAAAAATGTGGGAATAGATACTTTGCGGTTCATTTTTCAGCATCGTGTTTTTTGATTGTCATTGCAAAATGTGACAAGTTATTTGAACCGGTGATTCGTTTAAAAAAATTGTGCCCATTCAAATTGAAAATTAAATTGTTGGAAAAATATTAAGATTCGATGGAAGATCCTCTACAAAACCGGAACAAAAATGATGGACAATCTAACGGCCGAAATGAGCGATTCATTGAATCCATATGTGATCGGCTTATTAAACAAACACAAAATTTACACAATTGAAAAGTTTTTAGTCACCAATCCCACGAAGCTCATGTCGATAACCAATGTTGGTATGGAAATAGATATTTTTTGCACTACGTTGCAATTTGAATTGATTGAATGAAATTTTTGTTTTTCAGATTTATGTGATTTATCCGCAATCAAAAAAGATTTGTGTAAATATATTGGAATATTCCCGATCAATGGTCAAAAACATCATGAAATCCTTACAAAACAATCCACTCCATTATCAACCGGCATTAAAAGGTATGATGTAATATGCTAATACCGAAAACACTAAACTGAATATTGTTATAATTGAAATAATTCTTTGTCCGTAGTTTGGATGAAATGCTAAATGGTGGACTGCAAACTGGCAATATAATCGATTTATGTGGATTACCGGCATCTGGAAAGACACAATTGCATACCACACTTGCTATTAACTTTGCCATTGATAGTCAAAGTGAAACCATTGTTATTGACACCAAAGGTGATTTTTCGGGTGAACGTATTCATCGTATACTTGTTCATCGAAAAATAAACAATTCAACAGGACGTAAGCATATTATGGAAAGAATTAAAGTGGAAACGTGCACCGAACCAGACCATCTAATAGAATTCATTAAAAAAATAATTACCGAAATAGGCTCATTTAAAAAGCTTCGATTGCTTGTTATTGATTCCGTTCCGGTATTGTGGTTCTTATATCATGGGAATACAAATGCCATTGGTTTACGGAAATTAGCAGAAATGACACATCTTTTACGAAAGCTGGCTGTCGAACATGGAATCATTGTACTTACCGTTAATATCGTTACTCGATTGGTAAACATGTGTAAGCAAATGATGAAATATGATTATAGTTAAACGGTTGCAAAGATTTTTTGTTTTTATTTTTATTAACTGTGTGCTATGTTCGCAACATTTAATTTCTAACAATTTTATATTTTGCATTTAAGGTGAATCAGTATTAAATGAAGACCAAGAGGCAAGTGCAAATGAATCAACGTCATCAACACCGACGAATAATACTGATATTTTGGTCCCGGCACTTGGAAGATTTTGGAAATCCGTCCCACATTTGCGGTTATTGATAGAACGGCCAAAAGAGGCCACATCCACAAATCAACGAATAATTCAAATTTTAAAAAGCAATCAATTCAAAACGGGTAACAATTGTCGGACTCAAATATCGGACATTGGCCTCACTTAGCTATAATGATATACATATTTTATGCATTTTTTATAATTATTTTTGTGATTTTAATTTGAAAAACGATAATGCTAAACCATCAATCAAGTGCATAATAACTAGATCTTATTTTCATTCGACAAACAAAATTAAGCCTATTCAATAAAGTAAGTAAGCCGCCTGAATGGAATTTCGTGGCTTTTGTTCCTGTACACGTGGCAAAATACAATACATTTATAAATAACAAATTAACAATTTTATCACATATTTTATTCCAGCTTCTTTTTCCTTATCGTCCTTTCGTTAAATTTCTAATCCGAACGAAAGATTGTTTTGTTTCTTGCTTTCGAAATTTGCATGTATAATAATAGCTTGCGTAAGTAAACTTTGGAAAAATGTAATAACCAAAGTATGCATGTGTTCTTTTGGGTGATTTGAAATTGTGAAATTACCATAATAAATTCAAGTTCAAACAATTTGAAAACAATAAAGTTTCCAAATTTTCGTTTTGGTCATTCGATCATATGGCCACAGGTTACCGATCTGAATGATTCTATTTTTTTTTAATGCATTGTATGTCTTAATGACTTTTTTGCTTGGTATAATGGAATCACCAAGACCGGAACGTTTATTATTGCTTATTTTTTTCTTTGACATTCCATCATCGGATGCAAAATTGCCTGTGGTTGATTTTGTTTCAGAAATATTACCAGCATCGTCTTTGACATGCAAATCTGAATCATGTGCATATGTACAATTGCTACCGAAACGACATCGTCCTTTTCGATAATTCCAACAGATTTTCTTACCATTTTTCATTTGGATGTGTGTGTCAGTTTCAACCTATTGAAATTGGCACTCATTAAAATTAAATTAACTATTGTATTCGAATTTAAAATGCAATGTAACCAATACAAACCATTTTCACATGCTTTTCCAAACTGGCAATTTGAGCATTTTCCGCTTTTTTGTATGGATTATTAAATACTTGACCGGTATTTGAGCTTCCATTTAATAGAATCGATGAGGCACTTGGCAATACAGGTTTTTTCGTTTGGCTGAAAATAAAAAATGGGAAAATTTATGAAATAAACAGTTTAATCATCTACATTGAATTAATAAATAATATATACTTTGTTTCGTTTTGTTCATCAGAGCTGGAATCATCTTTATTCGAATTATTTTCATCGTCTGAATCGGATGCGGATTTGAGAAAATTTTTCACATTTGTTTTCGTTGTATCATTCAGTTCAAAATCATCTGAACATTCGTCTGAGCTGCTCGAACCGTAGTCAGCAGAAACTAATGAATTCATCGTATTTCGTTCACAGCAGTTTTGCACCGCGAAAGTATAAAAATATGTAAAAATTTACAACAAAAAAAAAAAAATCGAATTTATTTCTGTTTATTAAAAACAATGAGCCCGAGGCTCTTCTATCGAATAAAGTGCAGCGAACGCTTATCGAAGACGCGTGACGAAGTCTAGATCAACATTGAAACGTGTAAAGCGAAAAAAAAATATTCATGAAAACAAAAACTGCGATTACAAACAAAACAACGCATTTGAGTGCCAATAATTTGCTTTAAATGTACAATATTGGTGATATTTACGACGATTTGTTATTGCATTGTTGTCTTCATTGAAACCATCGCAATTCCATATGTATGTAGTATAAAAATGAATTTCATTTTAGTACAGATGGTTTTTTTTTTTCATATGGAAACACCAATTTTTAGTTTTATGACTAAGCGATAAAAACGAAATGGTAATAGTTGATTTTGAGCGCGAAAATTTAATTCAAATGAATTAGTATAAAAATAAGTGTTGCGAGATCTACTAGGCAAAAGTTAATTTTATCAATTTGATCGAATGAATAAAAGATTAAATGAACATCAATGCAAACTACAAACTGTAGAAAACGTCCATTCAACAAATTTTCGGTCCATTCAACAAATAAAACGTGCTCGAAGCTTTTATTTAAAGCTCTGAACTTTCTGAAAAGTGAAATATTTTCGAGCATTTTATTTTTCTTCCCAGCCAAAGGCATTTTTCAACCAATGATTCGCATGACTGAGCCAGATGAGCCATCAAATCATCCATTTCGAAATTTTAGACAAAGCTGTGTTTATTGCCTTTAGCTTTTTTATATTTTTGAGATTTATCGGTTGATAAAAACGAATTAGAAAACAAAAAATCCATAAAGGCGCTTCCGTCAATACCGATTAATAACTTACAAAATAATCGATAATCCGTAATTATTATTATTTTCATAATTATTAGAACAAAAATATATCCAATCAATGTGATAATTACACTTTATCTATTATCGACTTTAACTGTCTGCCTCTAACTGAGACTGCAAATTTCATATCGATAGTGTGAATAATTGAGGAAAAAATAACGCCTTCAAAGTACGTACTCATTTCCTATTCATATCTGATTAATTATTTTTTCGGCATTGAAACATATTTTTTCTCTTATTTACTGAGAATGAGAAGAAAAAAAAAGTTATAAAAAAAGATATTTCAACATAAACTATCTGATTATCGAATCTTTAGTAAAGCTATTAGCTGAAGAGCGATGAAAAAAAAAAATATGAATTGCCAACAATTCGCATCATCCACCGTCTACCGTCTACCATGTCAAATTGCATATTTATATGCAGATGTTTACTGTTTGCATTCTCTTTGTTGACTACATGTTAACAATTTTATTGTCCATTATTTATGGCAGTTACGCATGCGCAAGATTACTGTTTTTTTTTTGCCGCTTATCACAAATCGTTAATTCTTCAGAGGGAGCCCTTTAATGTGACCACACGCAGAAGTTTCCACATTTAAAAGAGAACAACAATAATAATAATTAATTGTTTAATTGACATGTTTTATTTATACATTTCTAGAAATTTATCGTGTAATCAGAATTTATCGCTCTCATCACCTATCGTCTGATCCATAACTTTTCTTGGATCATTAACGGATATTTTTAATTCATTTCAGCCAACCAATCAACAATCTCATCCAAGTCGTTTCATTTTATTCAAAGCCATAGCCTGCCCTGAAAATATATGAATAAAATCTCATTTTATATATACTTACGCCTGAACTGTCAATCTAAATAAGGAATACGGACGACTAACATCAAAAGCGGGTAATTGAAATCAATCACCAGCCATATATACATTAAAAACCTTGGCAAATTACGTATAGAAAAAGCTAACGTTTGATATCGGATCAATATCAAATTAGCTTTCATTTGAATTTCACCAATATTTGGCTACAGAATTAATGAGTAGCTATCAAAAATTTACCCATTCTGACTCAATACTCAAACCGAATACCAAAAGCGAATGTTTTTGTAACAAAATAAACATTCTCCACCATTCTCAATGATCGGCATGAATATTAAAATTGAATGAAAATACTTATAAAAGTGTGAAAAAATATCACCTAAGTGTAATGAAGATGGAAATTTGGTACCACTCGTACTACAAGTATACTACATTACAGATTGGCAAAATACTATTTTCGAAATCGGGTCGATAACGCGTTCACAAAATCCTCTCAAATGGAGTTCCATTTGGAGGTGTCTGAAATTTTGTATATCGTCTCTTCACCTAGTCACTGTCATTTCCGAAAAAAAAAACGGCAATGCCCAGCGATATGTATTATTTCTCAATGAATAGCGCTTGTTCGTCATAGTTCAGATTTTGGCGATCATAAGTCGAATAAGGACCGACGGTCTCGAGGCGGCTTTAAAACAAAATGAGTGGAATTATTCAGAAGAAAATCCCAAAAATGGTGCATCTGACTATGAAGTATCGCATTAATAAATGTATAAACATTAAATTTTTAGTCTCTCTCTCATTTTCAGCTCTCATCTGCGCCCACCTTTGGAATACATAGAAAACTGTATAGCCATTAGCCATATTATCCTAGCTCATCACCGCCGGACAAAGTCTCAAAATCATAAATTTTTTAACATACACATATGCATACAATGTGTGTTTCACCACCGAGCGCCGAATGGAGAGAAAAAATTTGTCGAATTAAAGAAAAAAAAAAAAAAAGAGAAAAAATTAGAGTATGTGCAGCTTTATGTTGTCTAAGTGGGAGTGGTAGTGGTTGCTTGTAATGTTGGGATATATGTATACATGTTATTCATGCAAGAAACCATCAACTCAAACGCCATATAGCTGGTGTTCTTTTCCCATCTTCTGCTTCTTCTTGTTTTTTTTTTTATTTTTGTTTTGTGTGAATTGGAAACCTAAAACTTTTTGTAAAGCGTATTGAATTCATTTTCTCTCTACGATATGACTGTATTAGTGATTTGATAGCCAAAAAAAAAAGAAAATATATGGAAATGTATAAATTAATGAATTATTATCATTATGGATCAGTTATACGTTTTAAGTTCATCGAAATTATATTAGCAACTTGAATAATTCTTTCGTTGCTATTAAAATAAATTTCCATTGTCTGAACATTGAACATTTTAATGCTCCCAATTTTTCACAACGTCACATCCATAAACATTTTTTTTGGTTTTGTTTTTTTGGTTGTTGAATCAAATTATATGAAATGTATGAGCATTCATTATTCATGATTTACGAGTGAAAATTCTTCTTTGCAATTTTTTTTCTTTGTTTCACTCTTTGAATTTCTTCATTGGAATCGTCTTTTTTACTCACTCAACAATTAATTTGACAGCCCAAATCGACTTTAAAGAAGACAAAAAAAAAAAGAAAAAAGTTTAAACCATCGGATGCAATCCATTTTTCCGAGAAAAAAAAGCCATACGAATGAAAGCACTGTATTTAATCAAATTACATTTCATCAATAAGGATGGATCATGGATGGCTTCACAGCAGAGGATACTTTACTCTTACACATGCGATTACTGTTCATGAATACGGTAATCAGTGATACCATAACCCCATCCAAGAAATACGGAGAAAGAGAGAGAGAGAGAGAGAGAGAAAATTATATTCAATGCGGAGGTAAGAGCAATTGGAAATTCAATGTAAATAGCAAGCACTCTCCATGTGGTTTTTTTTCTTTTAGTATTATCGAAAACCAAGTGTATAAAGTCCGATGGATAATGGATAATGTGTAACACGATAAAGTATAAGAATTATGAACAATCTGTACATATACAATGCATCAACACACATAATATACATATATTTTGCATTAAATGTCATTAACACACGAACACAGATAAACTACAAGAATACATAGTAAAATACGAAAGAACAAACAAAAATTGATTCACATTTATATATTGGAAAACTTCTGAAAATGTGTTACGACAGGCATTCACATTCAATACGCGCTATAGTTCTTTGACACTTGGTATTCGGATATTTGAGTATTCGGGTATGAGCCATCGCATACACAATACACAGTCCGAACATTTGACTGCACCATAAATTTAAATTTATGATAGAATAAAATGGAAAACTTAAATGCCTTGAACGCGGTGCTGTTTATGATTTTGTTTGTTGTTTCTCTCGTTCTTCGATATTCATTTTATAGATTCAACGAATCAACATACATAGATACGAAACATGCATACATTGACATCTATTATGAAGTTTCTCAAGCGCAAAAGAAAATTGTTAAATAAAAAGAACACATACACAAACACAGGGAGAGAGAGAGAGAGAGACACAGACATACAGTGTGCAGTGTACAATGTACAAGAGCATTTACGATAAGGAAGTATTCGCTATAAACTATAGATGTTATACGTAATATGGAAAAATCACATACATTTTCAGTGAATTTATGAACATGCCATTGAATGAACAGAATATTTCCAATGAATGAGGAGCGTTTAAAAAAAAAATCATATCATTTGCGTTTAAAATGTAAAATGTTGCACGTTATTAGTTAATTATTAGTCGATGTTACTATCGTTTGTATAGTATTTATTTAGCGCCATTCTATCGAAGCCTAAGCTCACGTCTATGTGGAGCGTTGAATTTATGTATGTATTGTATGCACAATAACTTACAGAGCACATTGACGATAATTCACGCTGTTTTCTTCTTTTTTTTTTTTTTGTTTGTTCCCTATCCATTAAATCGAATATATTACGCTTAGCTTGCTACATGTACTAACAGCTCAAAAATTCAAATCTCATATCGGAGGCCACCGCATTCATTCCGATCAAACATCTGCATTCACCCATTGCAATTGAAGAGTTTTATGTTGTGTTGCTTTTCTTTTTCTTCTTATTTGTATTTTCATATGAATTATTTTGGTTTCATTTTGTCATACGGCCATTTGACGGTATTCATCAATAAACTACATACGTATACACTTGCATAATGCATAATGTACCTTGCGGTATTCCTCTTTTTCCCGAAGATTCACTCAATTCGTTTAGAACCGTACGTGTATGTGAATGTATGTATGCATGTGTAATTTGTCTTTTTTTTCTTCTTCTCTTCTGTTTTGTGCTGTTTTTTATATATATATATATATATATATATATATATATATATATATATATATATA
>GL501545.1:1405107-1452990 GCA_000149185.1 Mayetiola destructor
CTTTGTCGGTTTTTATTAAATATTCCATCATCGCAAATAACATAAACAATTCATGGATACTGGATACTGAATGCGACACGATAGAATGGAATCATTCACTTGTTAGAGGGCACACTCTATTTGTTTGGCTTATTTGAATCTGTGTACAAAATCACCATCCACCAGTTACGAAATTATATGATTATGTTATATACATTTTATTTTTTATATGTATACTATGCACACTACACACACTACACACTCTTGAGACACATACATCGATAAGTGCTTGTGTGTGCGCGCGCGCTCGTAAAATAGTACATATTGTTTCAAATGAAAATCTGTTAGCCGATTTCAACATTTAGTTGACGGATGACCGTCATACGGAGTACTCCAAATGCGCATACAATTCTCTTGTTTTCATTAGATTTTTTTTTTTAACCCATAGAAGAATAGGAAAAAGGTTTTTTCTTTCTTTCAAATGATCCAACATATTCAGAATGTAAGAAAAGTAACAACTTTTTTTCGGTGCTATTATTGAATAAAATTTTCATTTAGATTGCACTTTATCTTTGGATTAAATTATGAAATTTTAAGACAAACGATGCATTTGAAGAGGGATACATTTGTGTGATTTTGTAGTGTTTCATGTGCTGTTTTGTGTGAATCGAATAGGTTCGATGAATAATTGAAGAAAAAAACTGAGCATGTTTGTGGTGATTAATTAAAAAAAGGAGAAAAAAACATAAATCAAATAAAATAAATTAAAACCCATTTATTATATCCATTTTGTGTTTGAATTTGCGTTACCAAATGACGTTGAAATTATGGCTTCGATGGGCGTGTGTCGAAAACATGACAAAAAACCAAATTTTCGTTTTTATACACAAGGATGCCAGAGAAGATCGAAACGATTGAGAGTATTTTAATCGTGCTCATGCAATATTTTGTTCAATTTTCTTCTGTTTATTAGCTGGTGACTCATTCTTTTTTCCCCCTTTCTTCTTTTTCATCTTGTTTATTAAATTGGTGAATAAATTTCGTTTGAATGTTTCAGTATTAATGAATATTTACCATCTCTTTCGATTTAGTTTCAGATAATAATATAATATATGAAATATGTATTGTGGAATATATGATAATCAGCGACTTGAATTGCAAAACAACATTAGTGAAATGGAATATATTTTTCAAAGTGAAAATGTTCTGAATGAATTTTAAATGAATACATTTGAAAACGAAATCGATTACTAATTGAGTTGAATAAGCAACATTTAGGTGACACAGATTATCGATTGCCACAATTTACATACACAATACACAATATTTTCCAATTTAACAAGTGATGCAACCACAAAAATAAAAACACATAAAATACTCATAAACATAATGGACAGCTTTCTGATAAAAAAAAGTATTAACATTTTAAAGTTCCTTTTCGGTTGGTTATAGTAATATGTCAATGTTTTTGATTCGAATAGTGAGTTCTTTTCTTTTGGAACATTTTCATCGAAATTTAATCGATAATTGTTCTTTGTGGAATGTAAACAGGGCTAACATAATAATATGCATATTAGTCGATTCCATGCTAAAATTGTGTTTTGAAATTTGAAATGAACTACGTTTTTAGAACAATTGTCCCTATTAAATTTCGTTGGCTATTGTATAGGTTTGAGTGTATGCATAATGCATAATAAAAAAATTACATATTGTTTTTTAAATGAAAATTAAATACTCTTATATGAATGAATGTATGACGAAAGATGTGACGAAAAAGTAAATAAGATCAATTCATTGACTGGTTTTCTTTATTTGTTTGTCGTGTGTATTTGTAAACAACCATTTACTTGAATAAAAAAAAACGGTAACGGTTAAATAGTATGTATTTCGTACAGAATAACACTTGTTTTACTATAAGAAACTCTCATACATCTGATGGCTGATCGCGCTTACTTACTTCTCGAGATGAGTTTCAAGTTTTTTTTTTCTCAATTCATTTTAATTAACATTTGCCACCATTTTGTTCTTTTATTCAAATATGAATTCGGGGGGAGAATGTAAAACGGAGAACACCTTCAGTTACATGACCGTAATTTAATGGTTCCTTTATATTACACTCGTTCTGAATATGAATTAAAACAAATGAAAAAAAAAAAAACGATCAGAAAAGAGCTCCCCGAGCACAGTGACTTCACTCGCATTGCCACTCACTACTTTTTAGGAGAAGTCCTGTTAAAAAACTTTGAATCATATCGGGAACGTATGTGCACATTTGGCAAGTTTTGATTATTATTTTCTTTCAATATCGATACTTAGAATGTGGAATATTTCCTTTTTCAAACAGATTTCCGAATGAATGTATTTCCTTATTTTCTTGTGTTTTAACTCTTTTGTCTCCTTATTCAGAACTAATTGTAATACTCAAAAGTCTCGAATATGAAATAAATAAAAAATACTTGAATAATTGGTTTCTCTTCTGTTATACGTAAGTAAGAATATGGAAAATGGATAAATGACTGAAAACAATTAGTTGTACTTATAGTAAATTAAACAAATTGTGACATTGTCATTTAGCTTGTGTAGCTTCTATGTGAATATGAACAGACAACACACGTGATATGTAATGTTTTATATTTTCATCAATTCAAAAATGCGTGTTGAAGAGTGAATTGGATTGCATTTTTTGACTTGTACTGCTAAATTATATATTTCATCGTTTTATCCTTTATTTTCATTCTTCATTCTACATAGATATTAAGAATAAGAAAAAAAAAAAATTGGAGACTATTGCTTGCTATTTACAAAATTGATCATTGGCAGTCGTTTTCTGTCGAAAAAAGACCAGGAATGATAAGACACTTTATTTCGATATAGAATGTTTAAAGAGAGAGTCAGTCCCAATTTCACTGAGTCATGAAATGTGAAAATCGTTTATCAAGTTGCATCATACATTATGTATTTTTTTTTTTTTAAACTTTTATACAGGGTGAACAACCGTTGTCCTACAACTTTTGTAAATTTGACCAAAAACTTTTTCGGCTTTGTAGTGAAATTCCCAAAATTCTAAGAATATTTTCAAGAAATGCAAATAAAAATTTTTCACCTTGGCTAACTACACCTAACAGGAATCAACTGTATATACATGAATTTCTAATGAACAGACAATTACAATTCAGAATTTAATGCAACATTTTGTCAGATCGTTGAAATTTCAATATAAATAAATTATGGGTCACATATCCATCAATTATCCTAATAATTTTCTGTTAAGCCGTTATTAGGTTCTATTAGCGTTGAACTACACTTTAAATCAATAAGTTGAAAAAGTACAAAGGACATAATAAACGAAGTCGAAATAAATTAAATTCGTTTTGTCTGTAATAAACTATCATTGTAATTTGCTCTACTATTTCCCCCCCCATCAAATTCCTAATTCCTAATCCATTTTTCATTTCTCATTTTCTTTTCAGATCTCATGAAGTCCAATGAAATCTACGTAGACTAACATTGACCTTACCTGAACAGCGCAATGATTTAAAACGAAAAATAAAAATTAAACTTAAAGCTATTTGCTAGAAGAAAATGAGAGTCTCAAAAAACAAAATGATTACATGATCATATCAGCTTTAGATTTTTTTTTCCAAAATCATTGTTTGATTTAAATAATTCGAAGCCAAGAATTGCTCATCGCAAAAAGGTTGATAGTGATAATATAACAAAATCACTCGTATCAAAAGGATAATTGATAATTGACAATTGATAATTGAAAAACGGTCAGTTTGCAGTGACGAAAAGCAAAAATGTCCTGTTGTCATGGTTTATTTCAACCAAATAGTAGCCATCCAACGATATCAGGTCAAATGTGTCCATTTATAACTCATCGTCATTCACATAATCAAAATCGTTCAGATGTTAAATGTCAACCAGATTCATTATTGGATATAACGGCACGTATTGTTGCTGAATCAGAACCATTTCAACGCATTGAAGAACGTTATGAACGAATTCCAGAACCTGTTCAACGTCGCATTATATATTGGTCATTTCCACGGAATGAACGTGATATTTGCATGTATAGTTCTTTGTCGAGGTAAGTCGATTGTAAAACAGAAAAAAAAAATCTTTTAATTTCTATTAATTAATGACCTGTTTGGTTCGAATCAATTGTTGTCTAACAGTCAGTTTTGATTATTCTCGTTCGAAAAACAGAGTTGAAGGTCGTTTACCAGAATCATTTGCTGAAAACGTTGATTTATATTTTTGCTAGTTAAAAATCAATGTCAAGTATTTCTCTTACATAAAAGATTCGTGATGGTCAAACAATGCTTTTTCGTTCGATTCTCTCGAATATTTCTGGAAACATTTCTTGACCATTGGCATAATCCTGCCATCCTTTCTATAATCATCCACTGTCAATGAGAAAAGATCGAACAAATAACGTACATACTTTAATAAGCACAATAACTTAATTCCAAGAACAAAACACAACAATCGTTTTTTTTTTTTCATTTCAAAATCAGAAACAAAATATCATATCATCAGACCTTAACTTGAAATGTTGACACTTCTGTCGTTTTTATATATAGTGTATACAAACAGCAAACAGCGAACAGTATACACCATCCACATCCATGCGTTGATATACCGATCATATGGGTCTGATATTGATTTGAGTCTCTCCCAGCTAGAAATACGATTTTTCTCGAATCACAATACTAGTTGATGATATTATGTATTGGTGTACAGTGTACAGTGCACCAGTGTACAGTGTACAGTTTCATACATGTATATATTTTTTTCCTATATACTATATTCAGTTATATGGCGTTAACATATATAATAGTATAGTGTTCATCGTAAGCCGACAGTATATACAGGTTTCATTGAAGTTGAGTGATTGTAGCATTGTTGCAGAGAGTAAAACATCTGTTTACTTTATTCCGAGTTGTCCGAGATATGCATGATGAATACTCATTCACCAAATATCAAGGCTTATTCATTACGTCACAAATACGATTTTGTTTGAATTTTTATTCGACGAATTTATTCTGTTTATGTTGAACGTTTTCGTTTCAATCGATTTTCGATTCTAGGATTTAATCATTTCCAAAAAAAAAAACGAAAAATTTAATCATTTGTTTTGGAAAGTTTTTTGGTATCAGAAATTTCCTTTTTTCTTTTAATTTTTCGCATACCATTAGAGTAAAATTTGTGGTTTATTTTTCAGGGTGTCATCTTCAAATGTCGGCGAAACACAAAATCTTAGTTTTTGCAAAGGTTTAAAATTACTAGAATCAAATTGCGTGGATAATGTCCTCCAAGTCGGTAAGTTGAAATATTTTGGAAATCACTCTCAACATTTCATAATCGCGTCAAATGAATCGAACCTATGAAGGGTACCTCGGTTCAATTCAATGTAAATAAATCTTAATTGATTTGCGCAAAAAATGTATTAAAAACTGTTTGAAAACATGGAAAAATCATTCAATATTATTTCTCACAGCGCATACAATACACAATAACTATATAAATATAAAGAATCGTAACGGGGGTTTCCGCCAATAGGGATCCTGAGCTTAGCACAACAACTGCGATTCAAATAGCATATACATACGTTGTTTCATTTTGGGCAATGCATTATTATTATTATTACTAATAAAAATTCAGTCGTTCCATTTATTATTTATTGTTTGCACCGATTTGAATGAGGTTTTTTGTTTTTAAAAATGGGCAACCATCAGGATAATAATGGTCGGTTCCGTAAAAACATGATTCCCGTGTGAAAGAAATCGAAAAAAAATATAAAATCGTATATAGTTCAATTAAAAACTTTACTTTTCAATGAATCGACAAAGAGCAGTTGTAAATAATTATACTATATAAATTAAAAAATTTAAATTTTTTTTCTGACTCTGCGGTTGCGTAAATTTACTACTTTTTTCTCTTAAATACTTCAGAAAAATGCTTAATTTTTTCTCCGAAATTCTTCAAAACACAAGAGGCAATTCGAGCCTTCAGATTAAAACAGAAATTTGCGGTTCTCAGAAATCTCTTTTTATTCAATCTGCACTTTTGGTTATCCATTCGTTTGTATTAATGCTATGCAACGATTTTCTTTGCCTCGAAATTCTTCGTTCGAGAAGTTAATCTCTTATAACGAATTCCCTTTTTTTCTTCTAAATCTTGACATTTACGAAAGTTTAATTGACCAGTCGTGTTTTGAGCGAGGGTATGCAATCTTTGTTTGATTTTTTCATTGATCGCCGGATGTTAATGTTCGTTCAATTCAAAGTAGTTATTAATGTTGGAAGCTTTTGCTTAGCATCGCCGGTACATTAAATACATTATTTCGTACATTTATTACGGCAAATTGTACGATATGAAGCACATTACATATTACATATGTTGAAAGAAAGAAAAAAAAAAACACACACACACACACACACTTTTTTCATTTGAAGACATTTAGAAAATATTACGTGATCAAAAACGAAAAATTTCGTTCCAAAATAATGAATGCCATAAAAACTGAGCAAACAGATAGAGAAACGACATGAAAGTAGATTACACTCAAACCGAATCATACCATTTGAATCCAATGAAGTAAAGAAATAACAACAAAAGATACCGATTATACGATCACACAGGCACGCAAGATGCGGCTACTAATTTTCATTACAGTTATTCTCTCTCTTCTTTCATTCAATTCTCTACTTTTTTATCTTTTTCATAATAGGTTTCTCTTTCATGTCCACGTTCCACGACGTTAAATCATTAAAGTGAGAATTTTTTTCCCCAAAGATTTCGGCATAAAAGAACGATATTCATTCTATGAAAATTTCATGCAAAAAGTGATATATAAAATATAAAATCCTTCTCATTTTATGGATAAATCTATATCGCTCAAATAAGCTACTCCATAGCCACAATCAGAAATTGAAGCTGGTAAAATAAAATAACGATTTTCACAAAACGATTTTCGAAATGATTCGAAGGTAGAATAAGTTTTTTTTTTTTTGATTACTTGCCGAAAAAGCATAAAAAGGAAGGGATGCACATGGTGATTCGTATAGGTTTTGGAGGACATGCGCATTAGGCCATTGATATTCAACTAATTTGGTAAAAAGGTTTTCTTCATTAGTAAGTTCTAATAGTTGTTATATGTGAATAGTGAATGGTACCGAAATTATAAAATGTGTAAAATATACACACTAGAAAATACGACCTCAAAAATTATCACTATGACGATATCATAATAAATTTAATGCACACAAAGTTATTATCACAATAAAAGTTTTTATTTGCATCGATTTGATATTTTCTAGAATATTTTTTAATGAAATACGAAAACAATTTTACAAACGAATTTTTAATATATCTTAATCTTTTAAGATGGTGCATTCGATTTTATTCAAGTATTGCAACATTGTTGGGTCATCATTAAGGTCATGTTTATTCATGAATTTAATGAAGATACGTAGAGAGACGTATGATTGAATTCGTTCTCGAATTTGATTAATAGGCAATTCATTGAACAGATTCATGTGTATTCAACTCTGTCCAGTCATCCGTAAAGTTGCTTGCTTGGTTGATCTTTCATCCAAAAACGTCTAATTAAATAATAACAATCTAGTGAATTATTTGAAATCTTATAGGTTTACCTGGTAAACCTATTCATCATCGCGTTCGATTAGCATCTTCTGAAGTATGTTACATTTGAATCCAAACTGCACATTCATCATAGTAAATGCAATCAACTATTTTCAATTTTTCGTTCCTAACATATTCCATTGAATTTCGATACATGGACCAAAAGTTTTTAGATTAAAACCCTCTAGAGTCATGAAAATCACTTGAGTTTGAAATTTGAGTTACCATTGTTTTCAATTCCGAGATTCTTTACTCTCTTCTCTGTAAATTTGAAAAAAAAAACCTTTTATGAAGGAACTTCGTGTTCTTTAAACAGACACGCACACACACGCAATTTTTTTTTTAAGTTTCATACACTTTCCCATGCGAAAAGGATTTCTCGACTTGAAATCATATGATTCAATCAAATGAAAACGAAGCAAATGTGGCTGAAAGGGGAAACCAAAAAACGAAAAACTATGCTCCTCATATGTGTATTCATATTCACCAATACATTGCTCTGTGCTTGCTACATATTCTTTTCAGTCTGGATTACCTTTATATGTATTGTACAAGTTTGAATGCAATGTATGTATGAATGTGTTTTAACAATTTATAGAGAATTAATGAGCATAGAATTATGCACATCTATATATGTTCTGCCTAAACATTTGTATGAAATGGAAAATATTCGATTTATTCGGAATCCAAAGCATTCAATCTGATTTATGCTATTAATATTCAAATGCTGATATTTTTAAATATACGCACAATTTGAATATCTTTCAAAAAAAAAGAAAAAAAAGAAGAATATCCATCACTTTTCTTCATTCGTTGTGTATGTGTATGTTCAGATGTTTATTCTCTGGACTTACATGTGTTGGTGCAGTCTTTCTGATGGAGACTTTCGGAACGGTTCTTTGTTTTGGATGAATAATTGACTCAGTTTTATTTTCTCAGATCGATGATCTCAGCTAAAAATCTCGATTTAAAATACATATTTACTTTTTTCTCTCTTTGCTCTCAAAATTTTCGTTTTATTTTCTTCTGGCAAATAACTTTTGAGTTACGAAATCGACGTGAGAATTCTTTTCTTGGATCCGCCTTTTTGATACTTCAAACTTTTCATTAAATCATGTATTTTATTTGCTCGAATAAAAAATAGAATTTATGAAAGCATTTACTCTTAAAGGAGACGTCCTATTGCTTTTTTTTCCTCTTTGCTTTTGTTCAGTTTCTCGCTCTGTGGGTCCTCAAAATTATACCATATTATGTTCTTTCAACTTTCAATACCATTGAAGATTTGAATCAAACAGCTGTTCGTGTGGTTTCAAGTTTCTCTACTCATTTTTTACCTCTATTACTTTTCAAACATCACCCCTACGTTTCGAACAAGTATCCAGATTGGGAGTCACAGTTTTTTGAATTGAATTATATGGAATTATTTACGATCCAGTTGAAATTTCGCTTTTGTCCATTTTCTGTGCCGATCGGTTGCACTAAACGCTAATGTAACAATGACTGATAAATATCATTACTTTGGTTGATGTAGAACTTCTGCTGATGCTCTCAATTGGTCAGAATTGTCGAGTTAAACATTAAATATTGAATATGAACAAAAAACTCAAAACAAAACTCATTTGTATAAATAGTTCTTTGTTTTTTGTTACACAGCATTACTTTGAATACATTTTGGTTGCAATTGATTGAATTCATATGACAAATTTGAAGCGATTTTGTAATGAATGTTAAAACATTTTCTTGAAAATTTTAAATATTGTATATCGTTGAAAGCAGAAAGTGATTTCATAAAAATTCGAATGAACAAATATGAGAATTTAAACGAAAAAAATACGAAGCTGTCTGTCCCTTGCAGGATACATGGAGCAGGTAGAACAATTCATATTTAGTCAATATATATAACAATTTTAAAATTTTTTTTCTGACATGATAATTATAAACCGCCTGTTTGCATCGTTTTCTCATATTTTTTCTTTTAACTATATTAATGACCGGATTACAATGAAAAGTATAAAATTAAATAATAATTTATTATTATTTTCTTTGCTGTACATCAGTCTGATGCACATTCATACACATTTCGAAGGAATTCGTTTAATATGTTATTATTGTAGCTGTACCAATATTCCATTAACTGATTGAATCAACATTGAATTTCGTAAAACCTTTCCTTTTGAATTGAACAGCTGTCCTAAGTTTTATCCTTTTTGAAGATGAAGCCAATATTATTAAAGCAATGATATTGAGTATAATAGAAAATATTGGAAACTTTATTCTGACACCGGTTGACTGACATGTAATAAATATCGAAAACATAGTGCATTACAATTCTACATGTTGTTAATCATATTTTTTTATTCTTTATTATTATTATCATATTCAAATTTTTTACCAATATAGAAGTTCAAATGTATGGAAATATTTACGATTTCCAAGATGATGGCACTTCTTTCAAACCACTTTACAGGATACACTGGCAAATTGATTAACATTTCCGCCAATAAATCGAACTCTTTTCAGTTTTGAATTTCATTATGGAATTGTGAGCATAAATTGGTCATGTATCAGGACTGTGTATTGTGTATCCATTGACACGCCATTCGGAAAACCCGTATAGATGATTTATGGTATAATGTCTGCTATGACAAAAGGTCCCGTATGCAAAATAGAAACGTTATTCATGCATGCACCTCAGCCTCAACACACGAAGGCAAGCAATGTGACATTTGTGAAACAAATAAACCGGGTGCAAAACATAACACAAACCGTTGTAATTTTCAAAAAAAAAAAAAAATCAAAAGCATCACATTTACAATCTAGAGCTTGGATATTAATCCCAAAAAGGTGAACGATGTTTTATGTTTTGTATTGTGTGTGTGCATGTGATGTGTTTATTTGTGCCCTGTGTTCGATAATTGCCATTTTAAAACGAAGTCATTGCGTTGAATCGAAGTACAATGTACAATGAACATTAATAGTTTAATTTAATTTCCGTAGATTTTCTGCTTCTCCATATAAATTTTGCGTTGAATGCAAATCTATGTATATTTCACTATGCGAGCTCAGCTTTTTAGACGGGGGTGCGATGAATTTTGTTGTTGTTTATTGTACACAATTATTTATTAATATCATTTTTCATTCGCAACATTTTGAATCTGAATTATGTAGCTTAGAGGTCCCTACTCATTTCATTTCAAAACATCATGCATTAATGCATTTCACTATGTTATCAAACATTTATACTTGAAGCTATTCGCTCTTTTCTTTGGATCAAATGATTTTTTTTTTCTTTAGAATAAATGTAATGGATCGACAGCTATGAAAATCAGTTATTGTTTATTCTTCACTCTTTACATAACAACAACACTTTGTCATCATTATGATAAACACTTCTCGCCACTGAATAAAACTGTGAATGCCCATCAACAGTTCACGTCACAATAGCACATGTTGAACGAGAAATGTTAATATGTGAGGTGTATATATAGGGGAGATGTGAGGGGGCACAATTATAGTTAAACCAACAAAATGAAGGAATAATGTATAATTTCATGATTCGAGTAAAGCAGATGTTACAAGTATTTGCATATTTGCATATTTGCATATAATGATCACACAGACTGTTATTTTATTGATTTTCTTTGTTCAGCAAGCATTCATCACTCATGGTTATTCGTCTTTCATCATTTTTACTCGATAAATGATTTTATTTTCATGTATAATTCGAAAAATGATGAAATAGTTATTCGACTGAAAGACAATGTATCGTTATGAAATTCTTCCCAGGTTTTGCAAATAAAAGATTTATTTGATATTGCGGGATACAGGGTATCATATATACTATTGTATTACCTTTCAATTTGGGATGTTAATTTCTTGAATGATATGTGAGAGATTGGTGTGCTTGTGTGTGTGTGTGTCAAAGTCGTTCAATTGAATATACCTCAAATCGTATCCAGTTTACTGGCAAATAATCGAAAATTCCATACGAAACGAAACGAAACGAAATTGTTTTCAGAACCAATGCATTGTTTAACCTGTCACTTTCACATGTTGGTGTGGGTAAAAGAACGACTAAATACCAAATACGGAGCCGCATCATGAAATGTGCGCATGTGTATATTTATTTTTTTTTTATTTGAATTATTCGCTTACACTTTACGCTTAAACACATTACACACATACATTATCCATATATTCGGTGATGTGGCTCCGAATTCTCTCTTTGTTTTATCCACAAATTTAACAAAAAAAAAAAAAGATAATCAAAATGAATACCTTCGGTTAATACATTTGAGCTGCATTTGGTGGACCGACTTGAGCCGAATATACCTAAATCAAAGACAACCCAAACGTAAAGTTTCGATCTCACAAACGCAATATACTGTTCTCATTAATAAATGAATTTCAAGTTTACAAAAAAAAAAAAAAAAGAAAAAGAAAAATGAATGGACTTATCCGAATTTGATTTGTATGCATTTGTTTTTTACATTATATATTAATATTATATACAATGTGAGGGATCTATTATGCGCATTTCATAAAATCATTGACTACATGATAATGACATAGAAAAGAAAGGGAAACCTATGTTATATAAGTACAGAGACGATGCAATATAATAAATAAAAACCAAAATAAGAGTCTATACGTCTGGTATATAACAGCACGTAATGTTCCAATGCTATTTGCTATACATAATGGATATATTTATTCACATCGTGCTTGAAAAAAATACCTTATTTTGGCGTTTGTCTACCATTAGTTTTAGCAATGCATCAGTCTTGGATTACCACGATTTCAGTAAATAGGTCATCAAATGCCTTCCAATAAGTAAATTATTACATACATAGTATTCCATCACCATTATAATTATGAACATTTAATTCCGAAATTTCGACATGTTATCAGAAGCACATGAGTTCAATCATACCTGTACTTTTTTTTTTTAATTATACACATTTTTCCAAGTTCATCGATTATTTTTTTTTTTGAGTTTCATCAATGGACTCAATCTTCTTTTTAAATTTACACAGAAAAAAAAATTAAGTAAAAAATAGAACGCTTTGCGTTCATTAGACGAAACGGTTGAATATTGAGTCAGTTACTTTCTACTGCCTTTTACTTATTCATTTCGACTCGTATGGCATAAAATGTGTCATCAATTATGCGACGCATGGAGTGTAATAGTCAGATCAAAGCCATATTGCGATCTAGTAGTTTTTGAGAAGACAATATTAGATTTGTACGCATATACGATCCACATATGACTATCACTCATTAAAATTTATCTATACATATGTCTGTGTACAGATTTTGCATATTGTTTCACTGATCAATGTCGTTGAAAGAGAAATTCTCTAGAACACTGTCAAGTCGAAATCTATATTAATTACTTATACTGTGTGTTAACAATCTTAACCTGTGGTCAGTCAGTGGTCAGTGAATAACTTTACATTCTAATATTTGTTGAATTAAAAAAAAAAAAAAATCAATGTAGAATAAAAGTTATTCGACCAATGAAACACTACCAGTGTGGGATATTAACTGACCAGGAATCATCTTGTATATGGCCGGCGCGATGAATCTGTTGATAAATAATAATTACTATTTCGCTTCAAATATTTCGGCATTATCCCATTTGGTGAACACCATGATCAGAATGCGTGAACAAATTATAATTAAAATGATGCTTCCTACACATGCCGAGTGTACAATAATTGTAATTTGATTGTAACATAGTGAAATTCTATATTTTGTTGACATTCCTGGAATTATCTTGTATAAGCAAAAGAGCCAATGCCCCTTTGATGCATACACATTTTAATGGGAGAACGGAAGACAATCAAATGCTCATCAAATCACTAAGAGTTTCGAACAAACTGTACATTTATGCACTTTTGTTGAGTTCGAAACGGATAATCTAAGATTTCCGTTCGATTTAAACTGATTGAATGAATAAACCTAATCTTTGTTGTTTTTTTCTCTTTTTATTTTATAGGATTCCACTTGAGTGGCGTCGTCTACGAAACAAAAGGTAGATTCGTTTTTTCTCCTATTATTATTATTATTATTATTATTATTATTATCATTAAATAAAATAACTAAATAAGCAAAAAAAATCTTGTTCACTTTTAGCTACGATTCATAGCCGAAATGTTGCCGATATTATGGTTCCATTATCGGTTGCTCAATATCAGCAACCACAGCCACAACCGAATCATCAACAGCAAATACCTGTGTTACGCTTACCATCAGTCGATCGAGAGACAGTTAACAGCAATGGTGGCACTAATAATTTTCACACGAAGGAAAACAAGTGCTACAAGGTGTCCGTTAGCTTTGACCGGTCGGTATATCAGACATTACTCTTTTCTTTTTTTTTCTCAAAATCACGTTGAATTTTGAATCTAAAATTTTGTTTTGTTTTTTTTTTTCAGATGCAAAATAACATCAGTTACATGCAGTTGCGATACTCGTGATATATTTTGGTGCCATCATGTTGTTGCATTATCCCTTTATCGTATACGTAATGCTGAAACGGTTAAATTAAGAGTTCCTATTTCTGGTGAGAAAAGAATTCAATCCATAAAAAAACATAAAACTTATTTATTTTGGTGTTTTTCTTTTTCTTTTTTTTTTCAACAGAAACCCTCTTACAAATGAATAGGCAACAATTGCAAAAATTCGTGCAGTATTTAATATCAGCACATCATACCGAAGTACTGCCAACCGCCCAAAATTTAGCTGATGAAATTTTACATCAAAAATCAGGTAATAATAACCATTTCTGTTTAACACTGAATGAAATCACTAACAATATTTTACATTTTGAATAGAAATAAATGCAATTTGTGGAGCACCTGATCCAACAGCCGGCGCGGCAACTGATGATGAACATTCGTGGCATTTAGACGAATCACAAGTGTGCGAAGCAGTTAGAAGTTATTTGGGTCAAAGTAATGACTATTATGCCGGAAATAAACAATTGCATTCACTGTTCGCCAAAGTGCGTGAAATGTTACGTGCTCAAGATTCAAATGGAGCCCGTATGCTAACACTAATCACAGAACAATTTTTAAATGATCCACGTTTAGTGTTATGGAAAACGAATCCATCGCCAATACAAGAAAAATGCCGTCCTTTATGGGATCAATTAGGAATGCTATGGGTCTGCATTGTTTTAAATCCTCGAGCAACGCACACGGAGCGTATGCATTGGAGAATGTTATTAGAAAAGTGGTCAAAGAATGAAGTGTGTCCACAAGAAGATCCGGATTTTCCTCCTCCAGGACGACCGGAAAATGTAAGTATATCGGGTTCCATATTTATTCGAAAAACCGGAAGCAAAGACATTATTATTTATCATATTTAACCATATTTTGTTTAAATTGATATTTTAGTATCGTGAGCGTTCACATCGGATTCGTGAAAGAGATAGAAATCGTTTTTTTCGAGAGAATAACATGCGAAATTTAATGTACCAGAGAAATCAACAGCAACCATTAGAGCCAAATAGGGATAATTATAACGATAATAATAATCATGATAGTTCCGAATCAGATTCCGATTCAGATCAAGATATGGATGAAAATATTGTTGATGGAGATAATGAAGATAATATTTTGCCAAATATTGATATTGTTGAGCCTCGTCAAAATGTCGATGACATTTTGCATTATCAATTAGATAATGATAATGATAATGACAATGACAACGATGATGAAATTTTACGAAATCGTGAAAATGTAGCAAATATATCTGATGATCCAGTTATGGCTGCGCTAGATGTTGGTCTCGGTGAAAATTTTGAGTTTGGTATGTTGGGCGAAGGATCTAGATGTGATCTAAATTTAGAGGCTGTACCGCCAACGGTCAACGATGAAAGCTCAAGGGAATCGATGGATCTGGATTATGAAAATGATAAACCAACGTTAGGAAATATAGTTGTTGATCGGGCTAGTGTAACTAAAGAACGCAACGATTCAGATGAGGAGGCAAGTTTTTATGAAAATGTTGAGTTTTGTAACTATCTACGGAATGGCGATAATGAAGTGGTGACCAATTGTAAATGTAGAAAATGCTCAATAAAAGATGATTGCTGTGAAGATTTGGATGTTTGTTACAAACAACGCGATAGCTCGGCAGATGCATGCCGAAAATTGTGTTCAGAAAATGATGACGAAGAATTTAATATTGCAAAAAATTTGAACAATCATGATTTTAGCAAGGATATCGATGATAAAATTGACGATATCGATCTCGAAGACCATGATGCTGTCGATGATAAAAAAATAGAAGAAGAAGAAGAAGAAGAAGCTCCACAATGTTCATGCTTTGTGGATAAATTAGATCATGTTAATGGCCATTCATCAAAAATGTGTCTTGAGCTAGAAAAAATACCATGTGAAAAATGCAATGGCAAAAACAAAGAAATATCTCCATCGTTGGGCTCGTTACCATCAACATCATCACAATCGAATACAAAAAATGAAGAAATCGAAGAAGAAGAAGAAAAACCTCCAGAAAATCTAGAGCTCGAAAATAATTTAAATATTGTAAATGTCGATGCGGATGCAGCAAATCAAAATGCAACAAATAATAATCGTGGTATTGTGAGGCATCGTGGTGATAATAATGGTGAAATTGAAAATATTCGTCCCAATAAGCGTCCAAAGCTAAGCAATTCAACATCCAACAAAAGTAAAGTACCGCGTACAATATTTCACAAGGCATTAGATGCAGTCAATATGACGTGGGACAATCAACACTTAAAAAATATTTTGGCAAGTAGTACATATTCAATAACCAGTTCAAATGCTGTACAAACGGCTGGTTCCAGTAAACCATCACAAACTGTATTGACAACAGTTAAAGCTAATTTTAATACATTTGGGCAGCCATTATGGCATGAACCATTGGCCATGTGTGCTGCTCGTATTGATTCACTTCGTTCACATGGTCATACAGATGCTGCGTTACGTTTATCAGTCAGTGTTGTTCGTACAATGAAACAAGTTCAAAAAGATTCGCAAATGATTTGGAAACGTTATCAAACCGTTGCAAATATTCAATGTAACGATGATATACCAACAATAAGCACAAATTGTTGTTGTGACTGTGGCAAATCAAATGCAAAACATTCAAACGCAAAATCATCGGACGAATCAATGAATGGCCAAAAAATAAGCAACTGTAACGTTAAATCGATATCCGATTCCAATTCCAATTCCAATCTAACGGGTAATCATAGTTGTACCGTATGTAGTCAAAGCAATAATAATGACGGTAATAATAGCATTAGTCGCAAACGTTCTTATGACAATTCTAAAAATAATGGAAATCATTTGGGTTATTCGTCATCCTCAGCAATGACAAATAGAGGATACAAAATGTTTCGTTTTGATTATGGAAATTATCCATCAGTTTATCGCTATAGTATAAATGGTGATGATTGCAAACGTTGCGTTGAGGCTAGAGAACGTGTTAGATATCCAAATAATTTTAATGGCGGTTATCATTCGGGTCGATATGGTATGAATGGCAAATATCCACCATATTATCGAAATAGTTTTGCACCGATGCATGGAAATATGTACGATCAACGATTTAATGTAAATCATTTAGGAACAAATGGATATCGATATGGTAACAATTATCCATCAAATATGTTAAACCATCGACCATGCCATTCGGACAATTGTAATGTGGTGCATCGAGTTCAACAGAATCACTTTATGCAAAATAATGAACCACACTATGGCAATGGTATGTTTGGTAATTCGCGACCAAATTGTGGACGTAATCCAAATAATTCTCATCCACATCATATGAATAATTACCATGGAAACTATAATCCTAATAATAATCCAGTCGATCGACGCTGTTCACATGATCTCAAATTACGCGAAATGATTAATGCACCAATGCAACCTCGACCCATTCCAAATGATCCAGTTAAAAATAATAATCAAACACATAATCGCGGCGGCTGTAACGATAAAAAACCAGATGAACCTAGTACAAATAGTACAACATCAGCGTCCAATGTACCAGGACCCAGCACATGTTCAAACAATGATAACCAAATGGAAAACCATTCATCATCATCATCATCATCATCATCATCATCAAAAAATGGCACGGACTCAATTACACAAAATACTAAAAAGCAATGCTGCACTAAAATTAATAATTGTTGCAATTCGAAAATTGAAAAATCAAAACAATGTCAAAATGAAATGCATTATTCAGCTTGTCATTGTCAGCAACAGCCATCGCAAAATGCCTGCTCATTTGCATCGAATAATCATTCACATTCAAATTGTTTATCAAATAATATATATTTTGGTCGAAATATAAGCTTCGATTCAAATGATATTAATAGCCATAATCGCTGCCAGAATCAAAAACGTGATGAAAACTCTTGCTGCTGTTGTCGATCAAATCCACAACAATTACATAACAATTCAACAAATCAACCAAACCCATCAACATCGACCGTCAATTATGGAGCTTCAACATCGAAATCAAATTTGAATGCATCACCGCAAATACCAATCGAATTTACTCGCAACAAAAAATCGAATTGTGCATCAAATTGTATTGATTGTACCGTTGGATGTGATATTGAATTTCCACTTGATGCTGTTGCATGTATTTTTGATTGTTTAACGGAAGCTTGCATAATTCCGGATGCAATGAATGGGCCAGATATGGGACGTTTATCATTCGATAGTGTTACATCTGCCGCTGAAGATGGTAGCTTAGTTCCACCACGATATCAACATGTACCAGTTTCGAGCAGTAACGATCGAAATGAAACTTATTTAACATTAGCATTTGAAACGGCTGTACTAGCTTTGGGCAAACAGCGTAATGTACCTCAAGGTGGATATTTACAACAAGTGATCTGCAAGCAACAGGATCAATTGATTCAACGTTTGCGCCACGTTGAATTGGATCGCCTTCTCATTGAAGTATTGAAACAATTAACCAGTCAATTACTGGACGGTGGTCCAACCAGTGGTTTAGGAATGTCAATCCATACAGAATCATTTCCGATGCACACATTAGCTCGTTTCTTATTTGCATCGTTGCTAACACATTATGATGATTTGGCATTTTTTGTTGGTTTACGTGCAATGCGATTGCCAAATCGCGAAGAATATATGAATGAAATGTCAATGGAAATACCAGGGCCACATAACAGTCATCGAGATGGTTTTATGATTCCACGTTATAATGGGTGCGTTTCTTTTTTTTTTTTTTTTTTTCTATTTTTCTCCAAATTTAATCACAATTGCTGAAGAAAATCATTTATTTGAAACTATCTTTCTTTTTTGGTTTTGTTTCCAATAGCCGTTATAGATGGTTGATTATGAATCACCTAGAAACACAGCAATGCTCATTGAGTTCAACGATGTTAAGTGCAGCAAAAGGTGAACCAGTTCGTTTATCGCAAGTATTGGAGAGCGCAAGACGTAATATTCATAGTGCAACCAATTTGTTCAGATTAGCACAGGATGCATTTAGATTTGCTACGCCAGAAAGTGATCATCGAAATCGAACATTATTGGGCGTTGCATTTGAATTGGGCTTACAGGTTATGCGCATGACATTGATCAATTTACATTTTCGACGAAATGAAATGGTTCGTTGGTTGGTCACATGCGCAACACATTTGGGTTTTGATGCATTGATGGCCATTATGCAAAATTGGTATCAGCTATTTACACCAACAGAGGCAACGGCAACGGTTGCTCAAACGGTTACATCAAATTCGGCCCGACTTAACTTGTCCGTGATGGTAAGATGACATCCAATACATTCTAAAATCATGCACTAATAAAAACCAACATTCTAAAATGTTACCATTTTTTTTTTTTTCGTTTGTTTATTTTTGGGATTCCCTAAACTTTAGCATCAAGATGAATTGGCCGCATGTGCACGAAATTTGGCCCTGCAATGTGCAACAAAAGATACTCAAAACTGTGCACTAAATGCATTGAGGCTGTGTGAAAGTGATGCATTCGCTTTTGAAACAGCTCATCATATTGTTCTTGATGCCGCTGCAAATCATAGTATGCAATCTAGCCAATTATTTTCAATTGCACGGTATATGGAACAACGCGGTTACAGAGAACAAGCTTATAATTTATCAATGCTAGCCATGAAAAATGTGCATTTGGCGTATAATCAAGACTCACATCCAGCCATTAATGATATTAATTGGGCATGTACTTTAGCCCATTCAATTGGCAAAATGGAGCTGGCAAACATGATACCGTTGGTTATCAAAAACGTACAGTGTGCAACAGTTTTATCGGATATATTACGTAGATGTTCGGCTCCATCAATTGGCCTTACGCATTATAATTCACATCATCGTGGTGAGTTTTTCCCGAAAATTCCGTTATTTCGTTGAAAGTAGTTGTAAAAACTACATTAATTTGTAATTTTTTATTTAACAGGAAATAATATAAGACCTTGCCAAAAATTGAATTTCGATCGGGCTCCTTTACGACAACTACTAGAAGCAGCGGTCACAGCTTATGTTAATACAACACATTCCAGGTAAAAAATTTATTGCAATTAATTTGTTTTAATTTGATTAGTTTTAATCGAATGTTTGATTTTTCATTTGGATCATAGGCTATCGCATATTTCACCACGTCACTACGGTGATTTCATAGACTTCCTGAGTAAAGCACGTGACACATTCATACTTGCTCGTGATGGACCAGCACATTTTTCGCGTCTCATTGAAAATATCACCGTCGCGTACAAAGGAAAGAAAAAATTAGTTCGGCAAGTTCGACAAAGATTCCAATTTGTTTGAAGATAATATGAGCGACTTTTGTTGCATCGATCAAGCAGAAAGCAAATCAAAATGTTCCCGGAAAAACTAGAAAAAAAGTCGATCTCTCAATTTTTCAAAAGAAAAAAACCACATAAAAAACGAAATTTCACGATGATGCGGTGTTTTGTTCGTTGTCTAGAAAAACTTCATTTAAAAAAAATAACCAGACAATTAAACGCTATCAAAAAATAAAAATATCACATAAATTAGAAAATTATTGTGTGCGCGTGCAATTCGAAAAATACATTTAAAAATTAAATTCAATTTTTTATTTAGATATTTTTTTAAAGATTTTAATTGGCACATTGTTATGCATATTGTATTTTATGCAGGTTTTCATTTGAATCAATTTGAAAATTCAGCACAAGCGAGTAAAGTATAAATACTGAGCTGAAACCATCTGCAAGGAAACAAAACTACAAAAATGCCTCAAACATATAGAATAGCATTACAACAAATAATAAATATAATATTTCAAAAATGGACTTCAAAATTACAAAAACAAAAAAGCAAAAACAAAAACAAATGTATAATAACGTAAAAAAAAAAATTAACTGGAAGATGAACAGTTCTAAAGTTCCTGCAAATATCCAATATTCGAACAGAAAATAATAAACTGTATACAAAACTACAAATGAAAATTAATATAATAATTAAATCGAATACTCAATTGAAAATAAGTGCCCGCCTAAAGAACAAGAAATCAACCGAAATATGAAATATTTGCCTCATTTAAGCATATTTAAAATGTTTGTATTTTTTTCATCCGATTTTCAAATTTCAAATTGAAACATCCCAGTGAATCGAGAAATAGTTTTTAATTTATTTCCAATTTGAATTAATATTGAATAAATCAAACTCAATCCACTATCCACGACGAAATGATAAACTTATAGCGTCACAAAATAAAATGTTTACACAATGTGACTTCTATGATGAAACCCTAAAGTGTACGTGCCCTGTCTATCTAATTGTATTCGTTATCACGCTGATTAAAAAAAAATTAATTAATTTTCTCTTGTTACTAATGAAGAAACATTAAGACAGTTTACAAATTAAAGAGTACAACATCAGCACTCAAGCAAAGCAATGATGAAATACAATGAACACGTTGAGGAAACATTTTAGTTTTATTTATTTTTCACAAATTCATGCAGAATAAGATAGGTATTCGTACAAGACATTGAGATTTTCAGGTGAAATTTTTGTAATTTAACTCGAAAAATTGATTATCAAATCGAAAAATGGATCTCAACTTGCGCATTATTTAAAATCATTTGGCGTTGCACATTGAACTCTCAAAAATATTTGTAGTGATGTAGGGAGGAATGGATAGATGAATAAAAAATAGCTAAAGGAAACTATTTCAGCCAAATATTTGTAGCTATTGTCAGTTAAATGTACACAAGTAAAAAATTGTGCCAGTATCTATCGATATATAAAACAATAAAGTTGAATGAAGATATGGATGTAAACTCAAAGATTTCGATACCACTTATTCATAGTCAATCAAAAATGTCTTCTTACAGGCTGTCCACTGTTCATCTATCCATTCATAACAAATTTTAGTATAAACGTTTATCTAGACATCAATATTTTGTCTTATTGACATTTTCTTTCCTTTTTGACGTTTCGTTCCGGTTGCATGACAGGATAACATACTCTCCTGTCGACATTGCTCAACTGTTTGATTATATTATGTTTTTACAAAAATAATCTCCAAATGCGGGTAAACTAACTTCAAATATCTTTTTTCTTTGTTAACTTGTTTTTTTTTAAACCAGTTGGCAATTTGTTCTGAAATCAAATGCTTGATGACTACACTAGAATTTAAGTTTGAAAGAATTATTTGAAACCTGCAACTAAGATATGAAAAATTGCAGATAGCTTTCGTATGCCAATTTTTTGAAAGTTTCCGGTGGAATACGAAAGATCGAATATGAAAATGTTTACATTGCCCTGGTCTTAAAACGAAATAAGAAACTCTTCTGCCAGGCTAAAAATGATATAAGACTTAGCTACAGTTATTGAAATGAAGGTGAATCTAAGCATAAAGTTTATTTAGACAGGATAAATAAACAATTAATAAATAATTTATGAATAAATGATTTCAAAAAATTAGAAATTCGTTTGATTTTCTTTATATTTGCAGGCATTTATTATTTTAATTTAAAATAATCAATTGAATATAATTGTTTCATCTTTGAATAATTTGGATTATAAATAATATTTTCAACATAATAAAAAAGGCACGTTATTAATTTGTATATATATATACGATTTGAATTTGAGACTTTCAACCTCTAGCTGATTATGTGAACATCCAGATTTTTTTAATTTTTGAGAAGTCTTCCATGTTTGGATTTCCCTTAGAATTATGAAGATCATCCATTATATTGTGGAAAATTGCGCCGTCAAAATGAATTAGGTCCTGAAAGGGAAATGACCAAAGAATTAATAATAATAATAATAACCGAATGAAAGTTTGGTCCCATTTCTAATTATTTTTATTACCGTTAAACCATGTTGTCCACATATGTCAAAGCAGTGATTGATCAGCACATATAGCTTTGTGTACAAATGTGCAAGTCGAATGAATTGTACGTTCGGAGCTATCGGATTGATTGAATTCGGGACTCGTTCTACCGTTACACGATATTCAGTGAGTATAATTGAATTTGCCTCGTCAATTGATATTTCTTCTTGCTATATTGAAATTAGAGTTTCATCAAAAAATAAAAAATTTTAAACGATGCAAATTATTTCATTTGATCTTACTTGTAGCATATATTTAAGTGTCATGATCACAACTTTAAAGTTTTTAGACATTTTCGAACTCCGTAATTGATTGATGAATGATGAATCCAAATCAAGTAGCCATGATAATAAAGTCCAACGATCATTTTCGAATCGGTTCTCTTTGAGTTTGAATATCAGATCAAATAATGGTGGCAACTTCACTATATTATAGAGATAAGAGCATATGTTAAAAGTTTAAAAGACGATTTTTCTCTA
Organism: Mayetiola destructor; assembly: GCA_000149185.1. Taxonomy (NCBI): domain Eukaryota; kingdom Metazoa; phylum Arthropoda; class Insecta; order Diptera; family Cecidomyiidae; genus Mayetiola; species Mayetiola destructor. Next base: position 1,428,614 of record GL501545.1, read on the forward strand.
TATTTTATGGTTGTCTTACTTGATGGATAAATCACATTGGCGTGCACGAGCTTGGATGGTTCATCATGAGCGAATTTCATACAAATGATTCTGGTTCTTGGTTTTAATCGATCATCTTTGTGCAAGATACCATACATTTTCATCAAAACTGGCACAATGAGCTCGGCATAGTTTTTTGATTTGTAGTTTCGATAATCAATGTATTCAATATCTCTGATATTATAAACAGTGTCCGTAGCCAATTTGTACATAAAAGCGTTATTTGTTTTGCAAAACCTCAAAAAGGGATCCTTTTCAATTGAAGTTTTACCAACGGATGAACCATAGTATTTTAAAACATTTAAAATACCGTTCAGTTGTTCTTCAGAAAAATTGTCGCCAAATACGTCTTGACTTATTCGTTTTACATCATAGACGATATCATTCGATCGTAGGCCTTTTTGTAACATCGGCTGGTCTCTAACATATCTGGCCAAATTTTCAATTCTTGGACCTTTTTTACCATATTCTTCAGCCAATTTGCTCCAAAACGGTTCAACGTATTCTCGGGGCAAGTAATCATGACCAGATAATGCACTCACCAGATGAAATTGTTTTTGATTCAAATTTAATTTCGATCTTAACTTAATTTTGCAATATCGAACGCAATCCAATTTAGTCAGGTGTAAATCTAATGCGCTCCAAAATTGAAAATCACCATCAAATGCCAAAAAGTCCGTATCATTTGTTATAATGGCCAGAATTTCATCTGTGTTTTTCGAAATAAAGTCGGCTATTTCTTTATTATGACATACATATGTGACATTCAATTCTCCATATTGGCGGCAAATTTTGTTCAAATTGAAATCAATTGGAAGTGTCATTCGGATGTCTGGCACGAATTTATTCTTGTTTCGCAAATACCCAGACAGTTCGTTTCCATTTTCAATTTCGTCCAACAACGATAAATATTTGACGTATTTTTTCTCGTTGTTTAATATAAAAATTTCAGTTGTATCGTTCAATTTTTTCCCAACCGAAAAGAATACAAGCCTAGCATTAATAAGTTTCAGTTGGTCCAAAAATCTTTTGATCATCGCATTATATTTTTTGTATCGTCCGCCAAGAATGATTCCAATTTCATCTTTTGCGCCAAGTGTGTGCGGTAACTCTTTCAAGTCGATAATTATTGTCGGCTGCTTTCCTTCATGATCACTACAAATGAAGAAAAAAAAAAAAAAACATTATTTAACACAAATATTCAATTTTCATGCATTAAAGAATTTTGAACTGACATTGACCACCGTTGGACTTCTTCAATAATATTTATTCTTTCTGATATTTCCTTTTCCGTATGGGTAATATACGTTTTAAGTCCTTTTATGCCCATTTTTGAAGGAATGTTTAATGGTACTGATCAAAGTAACCTAAACGGACTTTGCATTTTGGTTATGATTTATTTGATACGTAGATTTTTGTGATTTGTATACACAAATACAAATACAAAACTAATTGCCGCAAACGCACTACATACACTCATACGTCATACGCAACATTCAAATGTGAAGTTTGAATGAATAATATATAATATTCACATCATTGTATATGTCCGCAACGGCGTAACGAAAACATCATGATAAAAAAATATTTGTGATGTTTGGCCATTGTAATGAAATGACACCGATCCCCGCCTCTGGTCACACTGTTGTATATCTGTATAGAAAATTGTCATATTATCATACCGGTTCGAAAATATAATCAAACATTTTCTGAATTTTTATTTTTTATTCTCTGTTGTTGTGATTTTTTCAAACAAATTCATCAATTAATATGATCATAGTGAATGGAAATGTATTAGAAGGGGTAAATACTAATTCGGCTCTAAATATGGATCTATTCATAATTTTTCTTTCATGCACTAGGGTGGACAAATCCTACGATTGGCAATTGTTATCAGTTGTATCCTGAAAAAATCAATAAAAATCGTTAATATTCGTGCGGGTCGCAAAAATCCGGGACTAGCCTCCCAACACTTGAATGGTATACATTGATAAAATTTCATACAAAATTCATCAAAAATTGCATTAAATTTGTCAAATTTTTTGATAGGAATTCAACTGGCACAAAATATAAGCGGAGCATCTGTTAGTGGTCTTTATATTGGATCAACCGAAGTTGAATTTCATCCAAGTAGACTGAGGGCCGGAAATTATTCGGCTGATACAAAAACGTCTGGGTAATAATTTTGAATTATACAAATTTATTGGTTGAGAATTTTAAATTTTAAATAGCATTTTTGATAGATTAGAAGCATTGCATTGCTTATGCAAGTTGCTATGCCATTGGTACTCTTCTGTGAATCGCCATCTTCCTTACATTTAAAGGGTGGAACGAATGCAGAATATGCTCCACAAATTGATTTTACAACGGAAATTTTTCGACCTAATTTGGAAAAGTTTGGCGCATCATTTGATTTTAATCTATTACATCGCGGGTAAATAATAATCGACAAATAATTTCTTGCACAAAGATGAAATAATAGTTTTATATACTTTGCAGCTATTTTCCAAAAGGTGGCGGACATTGTAGAATTGATGTTCGTCCGGTAAAATTCTTACAGCCAATTCAATTAACATTATTCGGTGAAATCAGTGAAATCTTTGGATGGAGCTATGTTGCTGGCAATTTGCCCATTCGCGTGAGTTGGGACTCAGTTCTCATAAATTTAGAAAATTTACAGTATACATATATGTACTTATAATAATAGTTGTGATTTAATAGATGGCAGATCAAATGATGGCTGGTGCAAAGGACGCATTCAAACGTATTTTTCCGAATGCATCCATTGAAATTGAAGCATATAAAGAAAGTGATAATATCGCTACTGAAAGCGGATCTGGCATAATGTATAATGCAAAAATACACAAATACACATGAAACAGTGTTTTTGACAGTCAACGATGTACTGAAATTTGCCTTAAATTGACATCGGTATAACAACGACCGTTAAAAACGCTTTTTCGGATTTCTGTGAATAATATTATTCCTAAATTGTAGAAAAAATTAAGAACATTTTTGTTTGTTTTAGAATTGGTTGTCGAACGACCACAAATTGCGTTTTGGGTGGTTCAGCGCTCGGTTCGCGAAAAGAGCAGTCCTACGAAACAGGAAAACGAGCCGCTGTTGAGTTAATCGAAAGCTTAAATAAAAATAGTTGTGTTGATACCTACGTTCAAGATCAGTTAATTATTTTCATGGCATTAGCGAAAGGTGAAAGCCGAATTCGATGCAGTTCACCATTGACAATGCACACAAAAACAGCAATCTATATTGCAGAATTGATAACAGATGTATGTATTTTAGCTATTTTCAATTCGATTCGTAAATAAAAATATTTTCTCTTTTCTCGATTGATTTCAGGCCAAATTCAATGTGTTTGAACAGGGACAATGCAGCATTATTGAATGTTTAGGAATAGGATATGAGAATGAGTTCTTCTAATGAAAAAAAAAAAGAAAAAGAAAATACAATAATAAAATAAAATATAGTGTAACATTTCATTGGAGTTATCGGTAGTACCGCTAGCATCGTACCTGCTTCCAAAATAAATGTAAATCATAAAAACGAATTTTTTATTTCATATTTCAATACTTTATTTCCTTCGGACGATCTATTTTGATCAAAATTTCAATTTGCATGCTTATCCGAACAAGTGATATTCGCTGAATGTTTCTTTTATGCTCTATTTCATTATTTAACATACAATACCACGAGATTACAAAAAAATGTTTTAAAAAAAATATTTTATGGAAAAGGTTTTGTGATCGTTTGAATGTTTTGAATAATTAAAACAAGCGAAAATTTAATTCGGAAATGTTGTTGTTGGAGAAAAAAAAATTTAGAAGAAGAAAAAACGGCATAAATTATTACGTGAAATCTCCATATCTATGACAAACTATCAAAAACGATGCAATCAATTAACTATTCTTACAAATTCAATTGAAGTATTTCTCGAAGAATTGGTTCGGATTTTTCAGTGATTTTGGCGGCTTCACTTAATTTTATCGATGAATACTTTTTGTAGACATTGTTTGTTTTTGATGTTGGTGCAGTGAGCATATAATCAATTAAATTTTTAATGATTGGCTTCAAATGATTCAATGTATATGTTGAATAGTATTCAAGAATCGGTGTCCATAATGATGCTAAACCTACATTGCAATCTCCAACAACTGCAGTAGCATTGCTATCGTTAACAGGCGCATTATCAATTATGCACAATGCCACAAACAACGAAGCAGCTGCAATCTATCAAGAGTTAAAAATCAGAAAACACAATAAATGAATAATATAATAATTTAGAATGTATTCGAAATAATCATACCTCAGATGGAAGATATTCGGATAGCTTGTAATCAATGCAGCTTGATTCAAGAAAATATTTTGCAATAATATGTGTCAAACCATCGCATTGGGCAGCTTTGGAGAATCGACGCAAGAAGTGGATCGATGTTGGTGCACCCAATTCAAACTTTAATTTCTGTCAACGATTAATGAATAATTTTATAAAAAAAACAAAAAACAAAATGAAAATTATTCAACCCAAGTCGATGGACGCTTAAAAGGTCCAAACAACATACCTTGAGAATATGTTTTTCCATTCGCAAGATCTCTTCTTTGGTGTATGTGTTATCAGTTATATAAACGAAATCACGAATTTCTGGTGGATACAATTCTTCAAATTTGGATGCTATAAACAATGCAGCAACACCAACCAATTGAAGATTTTTTCGCGTTGTATTTCTGACTGACTGAAAATTAAAAAATCATTTGTTTGATTATTATTCTTCAGGCCAAATCATATACACAGCAACACTGGCTATAAAGTTTTTCCTACACAAATAAGGCAAATTTTCAAATTAAAATCCAAATTCAAACCTGCAAATAACGATCTATGATCAATGCTGTGATGTGGAATGTTTCTTGTACGAAACGATACTGTAAATGTACTTCATTAATCCAATCCAAAAGAACGGTGCGCATGCGTGGAAATACTTCAGTTTGATCTTTTAGATGATCGTTTCGAATTGCATATTTACGTTCCATTGCAAACAAATATGAATAAATATCGTTAACATATTCGGAAACGAGTAACGTATTTATTTCGTCTCCTTCGTCAATGTTGATTTGTTCAAACTGTGAAAAAGTGTCGAAGCATCATAGATGATGTATGTGGTCAATAGAGTTTAAGAAAAGATATAAAATTGTGTGCATACTCACATCATGAATTAAACCAATGCTATACGATGGGAATCGTGATTCAATTGCTGGCGGTTCGACTATGTATCCAGTGTTAGTTGTACTTGTTAATGATTCTCGTGTTTCAATTTTCAATTCATTTGATTTGCTTGGCATCAAAGCTTTTTTTTCAGCTATTTTACCGCTATTGGCATGAGATTGAGTTGATGTTTGGTTGGTCGATGTTACCGTTGAATTTGTTGTTGTGACCGAAACTTTTCGTCGTACTAAGCCATTTGTTGTTTCTTGACGTTTAACCGTTGATTGCTTATCCAAACTTTCGGCTCTTTTAATCAATTTTACTTCTTTCACTGTAGCTGTTTCAATCGATTTGGCTTTTATTAATTTTGGACCAACATGTGTTGATGCTGTAGCACCCGAAACGAATGGCTTTTTTAACGAATCAACTCGTGATAACGGTTTACGTGATGGTTGGTTTGTCCAATGTGTATCGACACGCGGCTTAACCTTCTTTAAATCAATTGGTGCTTGCACATTTTCTGATGCACCGGTAGTGTTTGCTACTTTTTTAACATCGATTAAACCACGAGCTCGATCTGTACGATTTGCTAAATCACCCAAAGCAGCACGACGTGTTGTTACCGTTGTGGTTACTGTTGTTGTTTTTTTTATCGCACCACCGTATGCATCACCACGATAAATAGAATTCTATAACTCATGAAATTAAATTCATTTAAATTTGAACATCTTTAATTGAACTGATTAAAATATTGTTTGCTATGACAAATTGTGTATAAAATATTTAGATAACTATGCCATCTAAGACTGATTCACAGCAAAATAATAGCAAACATAAAAATATGACGCAAAATGAACGCATTAGCAAAAAAAAAAATTGTATTGGACATTTCATAAAATTTAATTTTTATTGCTTAATTCTAACGAAACCAACATGATACAATAGAGAAAAAATAAGAACATTTGAAACTTTGTGTTCACTTACCTCATCGTTAACAATTCCTCGACGAGTTGCCATTATGAACTTAAACAATTTTAGCTTCTTTCTAAAAATTAATAAAAATATATTTACACAGAACTTCAATGAAACTTAAGTGTTATTACGACAAGTGATATTAAAACAATACACAAAAAGCTATATTTAAAAAAAAAAACGTTTCAATTTGAATTGGTTCAAATGGTACAGCCGTACTGCAATTGAAATATAGTCCGCTTGTTCTCTGACTTCGATTCGTTATGAGAAATTTTCAAATGCTGAAAGAGGTAATTAACCACGGCATCTCATTGGCCGAGTGAAATGTGAGTGTATACAGCCTTAAGTTGGCTGTGACACGACTGAACTCACCACAATTGTTGAATGTATGGATAATCGCTAGATGTCGCCACTTTACTTGCAAAATATCATTCTGAAAATTCAATTAAAATAACAGAGAAGATTGAAGTGCTCACTACGTTAGACATAAGCTGAGGATAAAACTCCATCATTTTGTAGATATTTTATTTTTTATTTTTATTGAGACTATTTTGACCTGTGGTCGAGACTCTTTGAGAAAATGGCCTAAGAGCTGAATCCAGATTCTACTTGAAATATTTCTTTCTGTCAAACAGTGACGCTATCTATTTGAGCATATTGAAAACTCTAGAATTTATCTTCAATAAAATTTATTATTTGGATATATTTTGAAATTTATATATAAAAAAATAGCTTTACAACTATACGTTTGTTTAGATTATTTTGGTTTTTCAGCCTCTGTTCATGTTATCATAAGATGATATATAGATCGGATTTATCAAATCGATCTCTTCATTTGTCCGATTTTTCGCTGAATCCACTGAAATTTTTATTTGTGTTTACATTAAATAATTATATTTTGATTGAGTGTCATCGATGATCAGACATTAAGATCAAATAATACCTTGTGCAATCAATTTCTCCAAAAATGAATTCTCGACGAGATTTTTCGATAAACTATTCATGTCAAATGGAAACGTTCTATTTGCTTGTTTCTTGTGCCCATATGGAATGGAATCATTTGTAGATCTTCGTGAACGGTATAATGCTAAGCTGATATGTGATTCTACCAACGGAATGTTTCGTTCATCAAATTGTAAACATTTACCATTTACACAGTATCGATTGTCATTTTTTGATGTGCGCGAGCATTTTGTTCCGAATGGAAAATATCCTTGTTCACCATTCACTAAAATAATTGGTAAATTTTTTTAATTTAATTCAAATGATATTATCATGAATCGAAGACAAAAATATATTGAACATTCATTTTTGCGTATATCAATCACCTAAATAAAATCGATGGGGTAAATATTGATCTTGACATGCAACCTTACATCCTCGATCTGGATCAATTGTGGTCGGTGCTATCTGCATTCCATTGCCCGATAGACCGCGGACTTTCCCTTGATATTTTTTACATAAATTTGCGGAAAACTCTTGTGTTGTTTCGATTTTATCACATGACTGAAAAAGAAAAAAAAATAATTTATTGTTCCTAAAGCTCGAAAGAAGTAGATTTGAAGTGGTAACTGGTGGACATAAAACTTACAATAAATTCTGCATGACATAGCTGAATATTCGTTGATTGATCTAAATTTGACGAAATCATTTGTATTCCCATTGATTGCTCTATACAACTAAAGTGACAACCGGATTTAACATTCCATTCATTATTGATCGGTGCGACGGTATTTATTTGTTTGTCCTTATTTGGTCGCAATGAATTAACACGGATCATATTAAGCTTTGATTTTTGGAAGTTACTGCTGGATCGTCCAACATTTTTAGGCAGCTCAGAATCTGTTAGCCATAAAATAATTATTCAAATTTTCATTTTGTTTTCATTCCGTTAAATGAACTCATACCATTTCTGGTATATCGTTGAATGACTCCAGTGGCTGATGGTTGTATTTTTTCCGAATTCCTTAAATTTCGCTCACTTTCGACTGACGTGCTAATCGAACTATTAGTGGTTATCATTTTCTTCAACAATAAATGCTGATTACAAATGGACGAATCTAATTTGAAATAGTTAGTCGTTGAATTGTCACAGGTGAATTTCTGAATTGAATGAAGAGAAAAAAAACCTTAGATCGGTAAATCAATTTCATGAAAATGCCAACAAGTTTCAACTCACTTCACAGCGACCATTTACACAAAAATATTCCTCATCAATATCGGAATTTCGGTTATTACAAATTGTTCCATCTGGGAATGTCCAACTTTTTGTTAAAGGCAATCCATTCTTGCCTTTACAGTATACGCGACATGAGTGTTCTGCTTTTTCGCCAATAATTCGCAAGCCATCACCACCAATATTTGGATCAAACTTTTTAGCTCTCATACAAATTTGATTTGCAAACTCTGATACGGTGGTCCGATGTATGTTGTAACACTTTTTAATGCGCAATAAATTCATTATTATTTAAAAATAAAATGGGCCTATCACGTGTAATATTACCTGTTTAGAAAAACACGTCTCATATTTTTTATCTGAACCAAAGCATTTTCTACGTGACCAACTGTTATAATTATAAACAATTAATTATTTATTATTATCAAAATATAATTGATCGGACATTGGTTACCGATGGTCATGACAAGTTCGCCAAAAAGTTTTTAAGCCGGTACTTCCTTCACGTAGCCGGCCAGACTCACCAAACAAACATCCGGATTCACAATCACTGAGTTTAGTCCATTCGCTCCACATTGAAATCTATTGTAGTTGAACGAAATTAAAATCCATATTTATTGCTTTAAAAGCAAACGATTTTCTGATTTCATTCACTATACCAAATTCAGTCTATTTATGCTTTGTTCAGATTTCATCAAATTCCCAAATTTTCGATCATCAATTACATTCGTGTTTTCTCCATCGGATTCCGGTTGAATTGGTTTGGATACTGCTGTATATTTATCGAATGTTTCAGTTTTGAGAACACAAATACCACTACGACACCACTTCGGTATAGAAAATAATAATAGCATTATTTTAGCATTGTTCTAAAGAACATTAACCTTCCGTTGGATTTACTTTCGATTCTGCGCAACTGGTGCCCTCTAAAGCTGGATGCGAAGTCCAAGTATAACGATCGCGTTGACAATGTAAATCACGGCATATTTCTTTTAGCGGTTGCACCCGTGATCGAATCGAATCTTTGCCATATTTCAACATGCCTGAAATAATCAGCAAATAAAAAATATATTATAAGAACCAATGGCGTTAACACAATAATTGAAATGAATTGAATTTGACTGTTATGAATACATTGTTGATCCGCATCAAATCTTTCTCCAGGTAAAATTAACTCTGCACTATGATCCAGTATTGGATCGATTTGTCCATTATCAAATAAACATTTCGCCTGACTAGTTCTATATATTGAAATTATACATAATTTTATTTATAGATATATTTTATTTTTATCAAGTTTCATTTCATACTCCAAAAATGACTTTAAATAATTTTGACTGCACTTCGACCAGGTTATTTTTCCACTCCCCAGAGTCGGTGACATAATAAATAAACTTGGATCACAATTACTCTCAGCAGTATCGTGACGCATACCTAAACTAAAATTTTAATTTAAGAAATAAAATGGAAATTAAAATTCGTCAAGAATTTAGTCAGAAAAGCACAAAAAAATAATAATAAATAATTCACTTGTGACCAATTTCATGTGCTACAACGAAAACACTTTCAAAATGTTTTCCTTCGTTGATTGTACAGCTTGAGGTTGCCGTACACATACCAGCTACCGGTGCTAAGCCAACAACTTGACTACTGATTTTGCCATTCTTACTCACGACATACAAATCTAGACCTGCCAAAGGGAAATTCCCATTAAAATTTTGATATTTTTTTTTGTAATATGAGATATTATTTTGGACAATCGTTTACCAACCAGTTAGAATGACTGCATGATCAAAATGAAAAGCGTTATCATCGGCGAGCGGATTAAATTTTCGCTGCCACATACAAAAACTATTCAAAAATATATCTATATCGCTTGATCTTCGCAATTCTTTTGGATCATGATGAAGGATTTCTAATCGTTTCAATATGAAATTAATTTGATGACCCAATGATGGATGATGATAAAGTAACTGAACCTAATCAATTTAAAAATGGTGTTTCAATATATTTGATTTAAAATATTTTAATTAAATATGAGTGTCACATACGCCATTAATCATAGCCATAACAAATCGAATAAGATTCTTTTCCGTATTTTTTGGATAATTTTTGGCCATATGCCGAAAGAGATCTTTATCAACGAAAATCGCCGTTTCGATGTAGAGAATATGAGGAACGTTTTGACCTGAACTGGACATAATATATCGCCGAAATCTCCCAATATTTGAATCAATTTTCTTTGAATCGATCGATGATTCAGTTTCATTCGATGCATTATTCAATCTTTCTTCGTCGATGATCTGTTTATTGTATTTACTTTCATATATAACATGAAAAGTTTTTCCAAAACGTTCCGGTAGCGGATGAATTATTAAATTTTGCCCGTTAAAATACAATATGCCTCGCTAGAATAAAATCAAATGTTACCAATCAGATTTTATCGAACTCAAAAAAGAAAAAAAGAAAAATCAGTTTCACAATATAAAATTACTAAATTACTAACCATACTACTATCACATAGGTCAACAGCTGAATTTTCATTTCGATAAAAACAATTTGAGTACATTTCAACTAATCCATGAAAGTCATGTACAAGCTTTGTGCCATTTGCTTCGCGTTTGATAAACACAAAGTTATTGTCCACCAGCTTATTAGATTTACGTACATGCAAATCGATGTTACTATGATTCACTTGGTTATGGTCCGTTTCGCCTATGTGTTGTTGTTCAATGTAAATAATCAACAAAATAAATGTAGAGAAAAAAAAACCATGATAGTAATACCGAAATGTAGTGTGTTAGTCATGATTTCAACGAAAACAAATGAAAAATGACAAAACTGAATAATAATTGAATTGAACAGAAGATTTTCATACCATCAATATCATTTTTGAAACGTATATGAATGATGTCTTGCACGGATCGTTGAATTCTAGATTTATGTTTTACATTAACCAATTTGTACGGTATTTCTGCGAATAATACATAAAATATGTTGAATGAAAAAGTTAAATAGCGAATGCAATTATTGTCATCGCCAAACTGATGAATTAATGATGCTTAAACGCTAAACACTAAATAGAAAAATCCAATCCAAAATATAAAAATAAAATTGGACTATAATAAAGTGAATGCTAAACGATAGGTCATTTTTCATACTCAACTGAACTTTGGATGAAATAATGAAGAATAAAATGCACGAATAAAAACTATTAAGCAGATTTCCACAGAAATTAGATTGTAAATAAATATATGTGCAATGTGCATGTGCATATATCAATGATACAGCATGGTTTTCTTATTCAAAAGTCCAATAAAAACGCCCAAAATAAGAAAATTTATGATTTATATTAGTACAATAGTTTTAAGCGATCTACGAAGGGGAGACTGTTGGGAAATGGAAAGTTTTTTGATCCAATTTTGATGAACCAATTACAGATTTGGAATCAGAGGCTAGGGTATTTACCGAATATGGGATGTGTGCGCAGGTTTTGTGATCAATTTGATTCGACAGTGAAATGCAATTTTAACTTACGCATGCTCAGATGATTTTGTCGGAATAGTAGTTGCTTTTCATGCTGATCCAAGAATTCGTGTAAATTATTTGAATTAAGCTAGAATGAAAAGTGAAATGATAACATATATTTTGGTAAATGAGTACAGCTTTTTGTCGACCACAGAAAGAACGGCGTTTTTTTTTTTCGAAAAAACAATTCGAGTATTCAAATTGCAAATAAAACGCTCCGTAATCAAAATAATTTGTTTTCTAAAAATTAGAACAGAAGGGAGCGAAGATCGATGCTATGCTTTTTTTTCTCCAAATGAAACGAAATTCTGAATTGATGGAATGGTTGAGAGATTTTACAGGGCAAATTGTTCTGACATAAATTGTTGCCATAATTATTATTTTTGCGTGTCGTGTCAATAAACTGAATTCAAATCAATTTGAATACATAATTCTAAATATTTATTATTCTTCAATATGTTTGTTATTCGTTATTTATTGAAATAATCAGCAAATTCTATGCCAATATACATTCGATATTCAGCCTAAACATGACTTGAATGGTGAGATAATATTTGCAAGGCAATGCATTCAATGATGAAATGAGAAAATTAAAATGAATTTCTTAAATAGACTTTTGGTGTGTAATGACTCATTAGAACAAGTGAAGTTCTATAAGTTCTCAAAGATATCGGCGATTATTTTTTTTTTTGAAGGGAAAAGGGAATAGAATTTAAAAACATGTCGTTGTTTAATTCTTATTTCGATTTCAATGTTCAAATCGATTTGATTTCCAAAAGCGTAAAATGTTGAATTCGCACATTCACATTTTACTGAACCATGGACATTCACTTGTTCATCAAATTTAACGCACATAAAACAATACAGTTTGCAGCTCGCATAAACTAAACCGCCATTATTCATTCTTTTCACTTTCCATTTTCCATTTCTCTAGCGTTTTTCATCGTCTCTATGAAACAGTTGTTTTTTTTTTTTTTTTTTTGATTTTTGGAAGAAAAAAAAAATGCCTCAAATCATTAAAGCGATTTCGGTTGGTTGTTTGTGTCGTAAAATAAAATTCGTTCCGGCAAAATCATTCAAACTTTACAGATGGAAATTGGTGTAATTCAAAATTATCTACTTTAATTTCATTTCATCTGCGGAATAATTTGTATCAGAAATCAGAATCGAGTTTTTGCTATTGTAATTTCGTTATTTCACACACAAAATCATTTAAAGGAAAGTAAAACTTGATAAATGAGATTGTTTCCATTTCCAGCATTTGTGTTTGCTTGATAAAAACGAGTCTTCGATTTTTGTGTGAAATTAGCATGTGATTCCAAATAATATATTTTGTATTTTTCTCATCATTCGAATTTTTTGATTCAGAATTTCATATGATTTCATATGATTGATATGGTCATAAATGGCAAGCGTCGTATAAATTATCTTCTTCAAAAGATTTAAATCTGATCTTTTTTGATGTGAAAAAAGCGAATCCATACCAAACGGAAAACAAAATGAAAGTAAATCTGTCCGAATTTTTAAGTGTTCACATCATTCTCGATTGTTTTACGCTATACTCGATTGCTAATATGAAATACAATAATCTATTATGGATTATTGGATCATAACGCGGATGGAACTATTTAATTTCAAACGAAATTAAAGCTCTCCTTGAAATAGATGATTAATAGGCGATGGTTAAATATATACATCAAAAGTATTTACAAAAAAGGAAAGAATTAGAACAACGATTGAGAAATGAAATGGAAAACCGAAAAAATGAACAGCAAACAACAATCTTCAAAATGAAATGAAAAATAAAAAAAAAGAAGGAAAACATGCATTGAGTAATGATAATAATAATTGACAATGGAAATACTCACAGTGTGTCCATTATATTGAAGTGATGACTCTGCTTCAACGGCAATATGATAACTGAGAGCCACTTTGATATTTCCAGTTGCAAATAATAATGTACCAATCGTTATCATATTTTGTAAACACATTTTATTCCTCACTGATTTGTATATACCATTTGATTTGAAGCTCTCAATATTAACACAAGCTCTCAATATGTAAATTTTTTTTTTATTTTTTCACATTTCACATCAGTATAAACATACTCGCAAAGAATAGTCAATAGTCAATAATAATAAGAGTTTTCCGCTTACATTACCTGAAAGTTTAATTTTTGATCGTAGTTCCAGACAATGAATATCAAATTCAATTGAACACAAATATATTTATATTGATTTTTTAGGTGACATTGATTTTTTAGTCCTCAAACAAAGTGTGTTAGTTTGAAGTTTTCATTTAGATAATTTTCAAATGGGAAAATAGGCAGAAAAGTGGCGAATCACATAAAATAATCCAACCAAAAAATAATCACAAAGTTTCCCAAAATGAATGGAAATATGCTTTGATAGTATAAAAATACATGTCAAATGTTTTTGAGAAAAATAGAAACAATGAAAACGATTCGCAACTCTGCGCGACTCACAATATAAGTGCAAATGAATTTCAATCCATGAACTTTATATTTTTTCAAGATCAAAAGTGATTAGATCGTTTGGGTGATATAAAATCGTTTCCACTTCGATGATTGAAGCTGCATCGAAGCATCTCGGCAAATGATTGTCTGGCGAATATCATAAAATAACATACTAATCGATCCATATTCATATAAAATTCGGAAGTTGATATAAAAATCATGTAAAATCATAAAATAACACGAAATGCGAAAAATAGACAATTGAATGAAAAGTAATCTATTTAAGGGCATGAAAAATGTGTATGGCCATATAATGATTTCGATTTGATAGCAACTTCGAATTCCCGTTCAATTATTATCTATTTATTGACAGCTTCTTCAAATCGTTTATTAGATTCACAAAAACTGTATTGGTGAAGGTCATGTGAACTGTTCAGTGTTCAGCTCTTGTAGGGCCATATTTTGAAAATTCGTCTTTGATATGATGTGAATCCAAACGGATCGTTCACAGAATGTAACATTTGATTATGGTTTCGAGTTTTCAACTCAAACAGTCAGTTATTTTGTTTCACAAATTACTGGCTTATTACTTGACGGCGACAAGATGACAGTTGTTTGAAAGCGCTAAGCAATGATAAATACCAACAAGTCGTGTGGGTGAATTCAAGTTGAGATTTCACAATTAATTTGCTTGGCATCCTAATATAAACCATTATAATGCATAGCTATTCTTTTTTTGAAAAAAATATTTTTCGTCATAATGAATTAATTGCTCCAAATGCGTCCAAAATAAAAATCAATTTCAGATGCAAAAACGAAATCGATGAAAAAAACCACACATTTCAAAATACATATAAGAATAACAAATGACCAAACAACTGATGAAACAACATTTCTTATTGTAATGATTTCAATGTTTAAACGAATTGCGAACCAAATACGGTTGAATTAAATAAAGTTTATTGATGCATTCAAAACAATCAGAACAAACTTCTCTCACAGAAATATTGATTTGTAACAAACGAATAAAATGTATCAATGTTAATGTGCGTTGCGTTTCTGACGATTGTTTGTTTGTTTGTTTGTTTGTTTGTTTTTTTTTCTTCATATCTTCCATAGAAGAATACAAAATTCTACATAATATAATGAAAGAGATAACTAAAAATTCGTATTTGGTGTTTCGTAAATGAAATTTCAAGTTGAACTTCTATTCCATGGATTTACCCTGATATCTTGTTGTTGTTGTTGCTGTTACTGTTCCATACCGAAATATATAATTCGTGAAAAATTTGATTGACTTGGTCAGGTCGGCATTTCAAAAAATTTCCACATTCAGTGTAAGTATTTGTAAATTTGTAATTCGTAAGTGAATAAAATATAAATGTAAAGTACAATGTACATTGTACATTATACAAGTGCATCAGCGTCACTTAAAAAAATCATTTCACTGTGACCGAGAAAAATGCATGAGTTAATCTGCATCACGAAATTGAAATCGTCATAATGAATAACATTGCACCGATCTAAAGTTGGTGATGCATGTTTTGATCTATGAATATTAATAATAATATTATAAAATCATAATAATAATAATAATTATTATTAATTATTATTATTATTATTATGGATATTGTTATTTTAAATGAAGACAAAATTGCAATAAAATGATGTAAGATTCTTCGAATTTGATATGGAAAAAAAATATCGGTTTATTTTTCGTTGCACCGAAAATGATTCACCTCTAATCACAATTGAAATGCCATACTTTCTTTGTGTTAAGTCCAGGGCTTGTGAATGAATTATCCGATTCACCGGCTTGAAAAGCTTTCTAATTGCATAAAATGACTGACAAATCATGTCTACAATCTACAATTCTCTTTTTTTTTAACAACTATCCAATGCACATTCTATTTAAATTATTTCTAACTGAAGATTCACATGTTAGAATGGCAGTCTTAATTTCTGATTTCCTATTCCGAATTGGTAAACATAAATTTGAGATATGATTTAAAAAAAAAAAACTAAAATATATCGAAAGAACTTTATGAAAAATGCAGAACCATCTGTTCCGCACAGTTGTTGCTTATTTCTTCAAGAAAAGATCAAACCGAAATAATTATAACTCTAAAAATTGGTATTTATTTGAAAATGTTGTTGAGAATCTGGTCCAATTGGTAACGAAAACCGGTAAACGAATTTTCTTCGAATGATCTTCATTTGAGAAGTTCTCGGCAGGAACAAGATCTACTTCGTGGTCATGATTTTAACTTTTTGATTTGTCAAAAAAATAAATAAAGATTTGAGCCCCAGATCAAACGGATAACTTACAAATATACACAAACTATAATAATAATGTCGAGTGAAAATCAAAAATTTATTCGAAAAAAAAAACCACATGAAATTGAATTGAAGCCAACTAGTGTGAACTGTTTTCGCGATCACTCCACAATTTGTAATGATTTACAAAAATGGAAAATAGAATGGTAAAATGGCTTTGGCGCTCACCAGTGCGCTATTGAGCCACCTTCATTTTAGTTTTACCGTGTAATAAATACATTCCATTTATTTAGTTTGCGGTGTTGTGCGAACTTGGTGTTTGATTATTTTTCCTTTTTTTACGGCGCATTGTTTGCTAGTTGAAGCTATCATTACAGTTGTTATTTGCCGCCACCTCCATCATCATCATTCTATTATCGCATGCTATATGAATATATATACAATATATAATATATATATATGTACAATGTACACGGACCCATCCGTACATCACACAATTGTTATTTCAACTAGATATTTAGATTGAATGGTCGGATGCGACTTCATTTATGACAATCTATGCTGTATAAAATATCGTGTGCAAGAGGTACGCTTGAATCATCGAAGCAGACCGTTTGTCTAGCGCATGCGATGCGAAACAAAGAAATACGATATTGATACTGGGAATCCAACGAGACAATCAAATGCTTGTACATATACATTTTGTACGTTATGGCGAATTTTTGGAGATCACAATTCGATCTTAGTGGTATCAATATTGGCACGTAAAAACCAAAGAATTGCTTCACAATCCGTTACCAAAATGAAAATTAAATTGAAAAATTCGAATACAATGGAATGGAAAGACCTAGTTACAATGTTATTGATGATTGTTGGTAAACATCAGATAATATATGCATATTGCATATTTACCAATTCGAAGCAATTTGGCTATTAATTGCTTTAAACAAGTATAAAATATAAAACATAATGGTTCGATGATAGAATGGATTATATTGACTATTTTAGCTTAGAAAAATTAAAAATATTGAAGATTATTATTTATTCATATATTATTATAAAATGATTATTATTTTTTATTAAAAGAAAAAAAAACAAGCGAAATCAAACGGTATTATATCTTCAGTTTTCGGGTAGGCGTATTAAAAACTAATAGAATTCTGATTAACAAAATCATCCCTTTTTGTCCGATTACTACGACATATATAGATAGGTACATGGTATGATAAATAGCTTATGTTACAATTCTTCTCCTACTTTTTGAAAACGTTTACAATATCCTTTCGGATTCGAACTGTACGCAGATCATAGTTAAAATTAACTAAATAGAAAAATATTTTGTTTCTTTTGATTTGATTTCAAATTTTGAAGCTGAATCTCCTGAATATCGTTTTAATCACAAACTGTCTCTTGGCGGAAAATCTTAACTGTTCACTTCAAAAATCGATGCACAAATGAACTAAATACAATGGGCTATCGTTTGGGAGAAAATTGAATTAAATTCTATTTCTAAAAGCCGAATGATTTTTAAATCTCCAAAATCGATTACGGTAAGATATTCAGGAAAGCAGTCATATATATCGACATTCTGTTGCATTTGAACCATTGCCCAAGGTTTTGTCTATGTTCTTTGATATTGAAAGATATCGTTGGCCAAAAAAGGATGCAAATTAAGAAACATTATTGAATCGGTTATTATATAGGATTTTGCATGTATGTGTATAACAGTGCGGATAAACGCAAGGTCAGTTGCCTAAAACGAACCGCACATGACAAATCGTTCTCATAATAAACGGTTACGTTTACGGGATTTATCATACATCATCGATGGTGATATTCCAGACTAATATTCACCACGAAAAGGAAAAAACAAATGGAAATGTATAATTAAGCTAAATTCTTGTCGCGACAATTTTTCCACTCGTTGTATTTAGTCAATAATCCAAAAAAATATCTTTCACTGTTGTCGTGAGAGCTTTGGACAAAAAATCAGGCTGTGTACGTGTACGAAGCAGAGACTTTTATTTGGTCCATCTTTAATATTATGTAAATTTTGAACAGAGAATAACGAAATTCTATCGATCCATTCGCGCTGCTATAAACAACATGTCCGTGTATTCATTTTCATATAAATATAGATTCGCTGATTATATTTTTAACGGGATTATTTATTGAAAATATCATAAGACTACGAGATCAGAACTAATTTAATACAAAATAGACGTTTGTTATGACCGGATTTTTTTCATAAACAAAATTTTCCATGAATAACAAAATCATCAGACGCTCAAAAACAAAATTCTATTTATCTCGATGTCATCATTGTGTGTGTAATGTATAATGCGACTTGACACAGATGAATGGTGAAAACAACTCGAAACGTATAAATTACATAATACATTTGTCAAGATTGATCAATTGAAAATCTAAACCAGACAAACCTCAAATCATATCCGAAACCAGTTTATTCTACAAAATAAAAAGATCTTTTTAACAAATTAAAGGTACGATTAGAATCAACAGAAACTTATATGTACTTTAATCGATAGTTTTTGGCGGTAAAGCAAATCCAAAGAGAAAAAATGCTCAATAATGATCATCACCTGCAACACTAATCACAATTGTGATTGCAATTGTTTCTGTTTTTAGTTTGTAACCTATGAATCTAATAAATAATTTTGAATTCATGAATCTCATTAAATATGTACCGGTTTTTATGTTTGAATTTTCATTTGCATTTCAAATTGCTTTTGAATTCATTTTTTCCTTATAGCTTCTGATGTGGCAAATTACCGTTCCACTGCAATCAAACCGACCAGTTGAACGATCTATAGTGGTGTGATTGAATTGACCCAGGTGATTTGTTCGTATCAAATCTAAACAATATTGTTTGTTATTTTTTCTTTTCTTTTTTTCTTACGTTGCTCGCTTTTTGATAAATAACTCATTGTGGCGATGACCATGAGTCATCAGATTTCGTCAAGAATATTTTCGTTTGATCAGCACATTGCACTTCTTGACCAAACTGAGTTCGTTTTTTGTGTTGTATTTTTGTTTTTAGCCGTTGATTGCATTTGCTATGCAATCTGTCAGAATGGAAAGATTCACGATCACATTAAATATGCATGACCTGAGTACAAAATAAATTGTTGTCTTTGTTCTCTTTGTTTCACCATTCGCATAAACAGTAGAGTGAAGTGGCCATTAAAAACAATTGCATGAGATTTTACGCCTCCGAAAAACAATAGCGTTCATCCTTTTACGCGATGGCAAAGTCTGTGGAAACAAATAAGTTTGTGAAATTTGAAAGAGATTTATTAAAATAGCACACAGAAAAAGCAAAGAATATGACGACAACATCCAATTCCAATATGTTTTCCGCATATAATGGATGACGAAAAAGTCAAATCGATTCGATAGCTAAATGAAAGCGAATCGTATTTTTAAAATATACAACCAACGTTCCAATAAAATAGAACAAGTGAACCGAGACCAAGAACACGAGTCATGATGAGACGAAATACAAAGTTTGAAAATAAAAATAGATTTAAGAAAAAAAAACTGAAACTTTGAATTTTTTAGCACGTACGACGTACAACGTACAACGACATTCTGAATATTGTGCAACTCTTGATTAATAATTTTTCTCATCATGAGAAAGATATCAATTTCGAATGTTCATTGGTAAATTTCTGATTGAGGCCGGATCGGATGAGGCAAAAACTAACCGCAGAGTAAATGTGTATGCTCCGCAACTTTACAACTTATCATGTGTTTTACATGTTAGTTAAATTCTATCCAAATTTGATTACGAACTGTAACCAATCAAAAATCATAGGCATTTTATTCGTAGGAAACGAATTATTAAATTATTTTGGAACAAAAGATTCAATATAAAAATGACAAAGGGAACTTAAAAAAAAAGTATATTCAGGGCTTCATAGTGGCAAATAATTTTCTAAATAATAATAATCGTCATGTACAAAATATTTCAGTCGATTATTATTAGAAACAATACTTCAGCTGAGTACCAAATGCCGATTGTAATTTAATTACTGATTAAGTCTCATATGTCTGAAAGAACGACCAAAGAATGATTCAAAATGTTGAATTCATTATTTCGAATCACGTATCATTTGTCGCCCCAATGAAATTAATATGCGTAGCCAATTTGTTTTTTTTTTTGAGCTTGGAAGGAATTGCTATGTTTTAATTTGAAAGCAATATTCACAAAGTGAATTTTCGATTATCGAAATTTAAATCCCTGAGACGGTCGATATTCTCCCCGGCAATCGATGAGTTCTTCCAACATTTTACCCATATAATATGTAAACGGTCCCGCTCCTCCCCGTTCACAATAAATTTCTTCTTTTTTTGTTTCCTTCATGTTTGAAATTAGTTATGTGTCAATTCTCAATGGGAGCATATAAATTGTTATTTCTCATTTTTTTTTTAATTTGGTTAAAATAAAAATCATTGAATGCAATGCAAAATAATAAATTGTTACACGACGCCAAAAATGAATGAATAACAATGAATTCGCTGAAATGACCGTTAATAGTGTGTACTCATTGCCAATGCAAAAAAAAAACGATGTCGGTCGTCCGAGATTATTTTCAATTGCCTCGATTGGAAATTAAAAGTTGAACATAACGAGTTTCCATCAAGAGAAAAGACTTTATTGTTGAAAGAAACATTCTCAGTTTTTTTGCATCCTCAAACCTGTCTTCATGTTCTCCATAGAAGAGTTAAAATTCGAATACACGAACATAAATACAAGAATACGGACAATAGACAACTGTCGATTGATTTATTTAACGTATACGAAAAAATAAAGTTGCATTAACTTTTGAATTAGACAAATTTTATGATCAACAGATAGAAAATAGGATCGAACATATTTTGGCAATTATCCATCTTTTTATATGAATTTTCCAACGAGTAGTATAGTCCTCAAACTAAAAAAAACTCATCAAACTATTTTAAAGCCACACGTCATACAAAAACACGTTCATCATTAATTCAATCGAAACAAATGTTGTTGTTTATCTCTGCGATGCGTTACCGCAGATAGTTCAAAATCTCATTCGAAATGCGATATATTTCTATTCGATAAGTGGTACACAATTATAGGATATAAGGAAAATGAATCGGAAGACTGCGCAAGAATTCCAACACACAACGTAAGATGCATTTTTTCTTAAAAATAAAAAAAAACCAATCTTCCGAAATTAAAATATTGAATGAATCATTGATGATTCATTGCTAAAGAGCTTTTCAAGAGTTATGATTTCATTGGATAGGGGATAATATCAGTATACTTACGAACAAAATAAATAAATCAAAGTCTATTACGAATAGATATGTATAGTACATAAGATTTTTGTCAGAAAAATTTTGATTCTAATTCGAATTTTTACAAACGAAATTACATCCCACTTTTATTCGGTCCTATAGCGCCAAGATGCACGGCCTTACACCATCGCTCGTTTTTTTTTTTCGCATGCTGACTCAATGAATTATAGAGCAACAGAATGATCATGCTTAACGCATTGCCAATGATAAAATATCATAATTTCCCTAATAAGTTCATTTCCACACTCATTAATGAGATTCAAGCTGGAACTATACACTTACATGTGCAAATGTACATACAACATACATACTAGCTGAATGACGTGCATAAACAGTTGTTTTTATTGACCATTGACCATTAGGATTTCTATGCATTTTCAGATACTTTAGCTGCCATAATATTTACCATCAGTCTATTTGATTATTATGTTTAATGCACGGTTGCATTTCAAACAATATTTGCATCGCCGAACTTCCAAAATTCCGGTTCATTATCATCATACTTATGTTATCATCGTATGGGTGATATTTTTT
Organism: Mayetiola destructor; assembly: GCA_000149185.1. Lineage (NCBI taxonomy): Eukaryota > Metazoa > Arthropoda > Insecta > Diptera > Cecidomyiidae > Mayetiola > Mayetiola destructor. The sequence continues at coordinate 1,451,189 of GL501545.1, forward strand.
TAACAGAACTTTATTCAATCTAAAAAAAGGGCACATAGTCGAATCGATTGTCTTTAGAATAATTCGTTGTGAATATTAATTAAAAATTATGACACATTATGACATTCAAAAAACTATGAATTAGCTATTTTTGGGCCACATGGATTGCATCCGATTATACAAATAAAAATAATAAGTATGCTACATGCGCTCTAGGGGGGAAAAGTGAATGGATTCATTTCAAATTCTCTTTATATTTTCTTCAATTTTCTTTTTCTTGCTAAATTGCAAACAATGTCAAGGCCACACCCATTTAGCAACAGCTGCATTTAATCAGGCATCAAAATCATAGACTTATATAGTGTCATAAAGAATTGTACAACTGGTGAATGTGTGTATTGAATTTTTTCTGTTTATTTATTCTAATCGTTTTGTATGGCTGTTTTGTTGCCATTGCATACATATATGTGCACAATGCACATTGTACACACAGGACTCTCTCTCTCTCTCTCTCTCTTTTCAGAAATTCTTATTAATTGGAAGAAAAATTCGAATACCAAAGATTTTTATTTGTTCAGTGTAATTATGCCGAAAATATGCGGTCATTGAAAAAAGAGTCACATAACAATATTGGTTCAGATGAAGGCCAAAAAAAAAAAAATATTGTAAAATAAACAATGCAGGAAATATAAAGTCTCACTCAATAGCACACTTATCCGATTGATAACAATGTTATGGAGCTACTTCGAAAGAGGATGTCAGTTTCTTTTGTTTTTCCTGGATCAAACAAAATATTCCACATAGCATAACAACAAATCAATCTTATGAGATTCAAAGCATCGAATCGATGATGATTCAAAATAAAGTTCGAAATTAAACGATTCAGATGGATTTACCGTTGAGTTGTTTGATATAGTTTCGTTTTCTGTTTCAGGCGCTATGCTTTCTTTTTTTACAATATATTTTTAAATTTATGAATAACCTCAAACAGCATTGAGGTGTCAATGATACGCACACACATTGGGACTTATGAAATCCAATGGAAAGAGAGACGACAAACGACGAATGAGTCACATATTATTTTTTTTATTTTTTCATCTAACACATTCATAATGTACATACCGTGTATATTGTATATATGTATAAGACATTGAGACATCTTGAAATGTATGCGCTATTCTCAACATTCTCATTATTTTCGGTTTTTGTTTTTGGTGATTTGATTCAACTTCCAAATGATTTGCGAATTTATAAAGAAGAACGAATGATTCGGCTTATGGCAGATCCCGAACATAAAAGAATGAAAACTGGCAGCGTTGTGTCTTTTTTCTAGTTTTTATCTTATTTTTATTATGATTTTTATGAAATATTAAAGATGTATTACAAAAAAATTATATTTGCTCTTGTATTCTCATTGTTTTCATTATTCGCAAAAAAAAAAAAAAAAAATTTAAGAAACAGAAGAAAATTCTTTTATTCTGTATAAAATGGAAAAATTGAATGTGCTTCCCTTGGTACTGCTTTACGGTTCATTACTGCTTTTCTTTACTGGGATGATGCAAATCAAATAAAAACCTGAACTTTACTTTTACAATTTCAATACTATTTTTTAGTCGGGATTTGTTGTTTAATCGATGCAAGTTCTTTAATTTGAATTCTGATATCAATTTGATTTCCGTTCAAAAGGTTATTGTTTCTCTGATTGGATGTTAATAATGGATTTTGACTTCATTTTTGCTGTTTTCATTTAGTTTTGTAGTCTGCAGTTTTTTGCTATTGAGATTGAATGTATGTATAATTTTTTTTTTTTTTTTTTTTTATTA
>GL501545.1:1453340-1470140 GCA_000149185.1 Mayetiola destructor
TTTTTTTTGTAATTTTATATTATTATTATGTTTTTTTTTTTGTTGCATGGCGTCGTCGGCTACCTCTCACTCTTGCTTTTCTTTATATCTCCTCCTCACTCTGGCTGTTCTTAGTTGTATGAAATTTTACTTTTTTTTTCTTCCTCTTCTTCTTCAATCATCTTCTTTTTTTGCATGCCTTTCGCTTGTCGATTTCAAACAAAACGTTCGCTTAGTATCCACACGTAATTAGATAATCGCCAAGTTTTTCGACAATTGATGCAGCTTGTTGTGGTTGAACTGGATCCTCATAGATGGATACTATAACCGCTTGAGCAGTTTTCATGCAGTGTACACCATTTCGACCGAGTTTAGCTCGGATAACGCGATCCGTACCTGATAAATAAATGTATCGGTTGCCGGCTAATGTAACACCGCCATTTGCAAGAATGTCTGGTTTGTCAAAACCTTGGAGTAATTTGGCGATTTCTTCTTTGGTTACATCAAAGTTATCCGATTTTGCCCATATACCACCATCGTGGCCAGCGATTGCTGCTTTTGATACACATTTGGAAGCCAAAAGTTGATTATCAATGTATTCTTGCCAGCTCATATTTGTTGTCGATGATTTTTTTCCTTTACGATTGAAATTAACGTTTTGTATATATAAAACAAAAACAAAAAAACAAAAAAAAAGATTTGATTAGATTCGACACTATTAAATCTTTTTGTGTTCCTTATTATATGAAATATTTTTTATTCATGAAATTTTAATTAATACTTTTCTCTCCCTTTTTTTCAAGTTTTTCAACAATTTTAACTAATATTTTCTTTTTTTCTAATCAATTTATCTATTTTAGAATACCAAAATACTACACCCGTACTTTTTTTAAAAAAATAAAATTCGTTTATCGGTTTGTCTTCTTGCCACAGTTGTCGTCCACAACGAACAAAAAATCTCAACCAAAAACTCCTCACGATCGAACGCCAAACGAACAAAGAGAGAGCGACACACACGAAAAAAAAAAACTTGTGGTAATTGTTGCAAAAAAAGAAAAAAACGAAATGAAGTGTGTATTTGTCGGATTGAAAATTGCGCAAATTAATCGCCCACAAAATGATTTGATTTTTAGTTTAGCGTTCGTTTAAGCGTCAACAGCACTTCAATCACAAATAAAACTGATTTATTGTGTGTTTCGGTTTTTCTTTTTGGAAAAATATATAAGAAAACGTCTAAAAATAACTCGAAATAAATTTGATTCGTCACTCTCAGGCTCTTCTAGTATACGCCTTTTTGTTATATCTGCTGAGAAGAATGAATTCAATATATATTAGTAATAATGGCGCATGGATATTAGAGAGAGAAACAAATGTTCTTCTGGTCATTTTTCAAGCTTTTCTCTATGTATTGGTTTGTTCTAAAAAGAAACCACTGTATTATCGACTACTATCGCCATTTCAATTTGACTCAATATAATTTGCCGGCTTTCGATAAAGAAAAATTTCGTTAATATTTTATTCGTATTCGAAATTCGATGAACGAATCAAATATTGACAAAATTTAAAGAAATTAGATGTTTAAGATGTGTTCAGAATTCTGTGAGTTTTCTTTGCAGCAATATTGGAGTTAGCAATGTAACACGTTTCATTTTTTGTTGTTCATAGTGTGAACGACCAATTATGTTTCATAATGCACGATCAACATTTTCGAAACGTGAATGACTCGAGACAGTGCTCATTTTCCATTTGTACTAAAGTTTTCTTATTAGATATTCGTTCGGCAATTGAATTTGTATTACATATTATCGTGAACGATGTTATTAATGATTTATGATAACGATGCAACCATTTATGAAAACGATAATATTCATAGATTCTGTTTTAGTTGATTTTGAACAAAATTGGTCATCGATTTTTCAAATCAGTCGGAAGCTGTTTATGTCTGTGTGTGTGTGTGTGTGTGTGTGTGTGTGTTCTAAAGAAACATAAAATCTGCGTCGATAAAACTAAACTGCAATCGATATGTCAATTTTACTTCAAAATATATATTCGTTTTGTTCAAAATTGACAAAAACGAATGTTATTAATTCATTGAATTATTTATTCAGTCCATGTAATCAGAACCATGGGAATAAAAGAACTTTGGCCATTTCTAAATCCTTATTGTGAACGTAAGCCATTGTACGAGCTCCAAGGGAAAATAGTTGCAATAGATTTGGCCGGTTGGATATGCGAAAGTCTCTGTGTCGTTGACTATGAAGTTCAAGCAAAATTTTATTTGAGGTAAAATAAAAATATATATAATTGCAAATTAATTTGTGCACATTGTTTTTACTTGTACAGGAACCTTTTCTTTCGAACATGTTTTTTGTTATTGTCGGGCATAACACCGGTATTCGTTCTAGAAGGAACAGCGCCTGTATTGAAACATCAAATAATTGCAAAACGTAATCAAATTCAATTTCGTGGAGCAAAACCCCGTGACCAAAACAAACTAAATGATGACCAAACGCAATCCGTAACACAACAAAAATCATCCAAAGGTAGAACACGATTCAATTATGTTTTGCGTCAATGTGAGGAATTAATTCGTAATATGGGATTGCAATGTATGCAAGGACCCGGAGAAGCTGAAGCATTTTGTGCACATTTGAATGCAAATGGATTTGTCGATGGTGTTATTAGTCAGGATTCAGATTGTTTTGCGTATGGTGCACGTCGTGTTTTTCGTAATTTTACGCTCTCAATGCAAGGCACAGCTGGTAGTATTGGTGGTTCAGTAGACATTTATGATTTAAATGTTGTCGAAAAATCGGTGGATTTTGGCAGAAATAAAATAGTTGTTATGGCATTGCTTTGTGGCTGTGATTATTGTCCGGAAGGTGTGGGTGGTGTTGGCAGAGACGCTGTTCAGAAACTATTCTCTATTTATACGGAAAATGAAATTTTGGACAAGTGAGAAATTGTTGATGAGTAAAATCTCATCTAAAGATATCGTCCTTTAATAACATTTTGATAATACGACAGGATTCGATCGTGGCGTTCGAATGACTGGAAATTTACTGAATTGGAAATCAAAGTGGATGACAAAAAATTGTGCACAAGCTGCGGACATTTTGGACGGGTTCAAAGTCACACGAAAAATGGATGTGTTTCGTGCAAAATGCATGTCGGTTGTGATTCATCTGTCTGGAAGTATGTTTTAAATGAAATTAGAAATTTGATTGAATCAGTATACTTAAATTAGTTGATTATGTGTATTTTCTAGAGATAAACGGTTGGCAATCAAAACGGAGCTTCAAATTCGTAAGAAAGCGATGTCGAGTGAGGAATTTCCGTCAGAAGATATTATAGATGAATTTATGCGCAATTCAAATATTTCCAATAAAATGAATCTTGAATGGCGTCAACCGAATATCATCAAATTCATTGTAAGTATCAATTGTTATTGAATTCTCATTGTTTTATAATCATTTCTAGACTAAATGATTGAAAATTGTTTAGCGAATGATGGGATCAACACTTCAATGGAATGAAATATATTGTTTTCAAAAAATTTTGCCACTTCTAACACGATGGCAATTACATCATTTGGGAAGCGAATCGATTAGCGCACCATCTCATGGCCTTGTCGAGCCTGATATTATTAAAAAGAAGCGGGCACCTAAAGGTGTACCAAGCTATGAAATCATATGGAAAGATTCACGAAAACAATTCCTTGGATTAATACCAGACAATCAAATGGAAACTTATTATTCAACATGCAAAGCTAGAGACCCCCAAGAAGCAGAGCAAATGCTATGGAGCACCATTGAACCAATTGATCTAGTAGAGAAAGCTTATCCAGATTTTGTTGAACGATTCCTGCAATCAAAATCAAAACCTAAGGCCAAAAAGAATAAAACGGAAGAATGTATCTCAATTCCGACAAAACAGAATAGATTGAAATTGTGTATTCAAAATACGGATCGAGATTCGTATGAAAACGAAGGAAAACCTGACTTGCAAAATAATCCAAAAAAAAATTTGAAGTCAAAAAGACCATCAAAGTCAAAAACAAAGGAAAAATTACAAACGATAGATGCATTCTTGCACAGAAAAGTTTTAAATCAATCAAAAGTGCATCAGTCACCAAAAATCAGGACATCTTCGAAACCATTGAATTTATCAGTTCTTGCATCGGAATTCCCAGATTCATTTATGTCAGTGAATGATAGCAAAATGGATCTTTCGAATATTATCGGTGAAATTGTGTCACGTACACCACCCATTACAGAAGTTAATGGTAAAAGACTACGTTTCGATGAATTATTCATGAGTGCGAATAACGATGTTAGCAAATATAATGAACCGATTATTGAGCACGAAGAAAAAGAGAATAGTTTCATTGGTAATAAGGTGATGGAAGAAAGTTTTGATGAATTTGATCGCCTTGTAATGCACAAAGACTCAAATGGATATTCAGCAAAGGCTAAAAACTCCAGAAACAACCAATGCTCAACACCTATATTGAAAAGTAAAAATGGAGATTTAATTGGAAATGGAAGACATATGGCTGAAATAGAGGGCATATGTGTAACACCCGTTCCAGATGACTCGACCAAAGAGAAAAACACACAATTAGTTAGTTCATTCTTTAATCCAAATCCAAATGACGAAGTTGATTTATTCGAAAAATCTATTGACTTTCGAAATATGGAGGACTTTTGTGTTGATATCTCATTGAGCTTAGATTCTTAAATCGAGACATTAATGTGAGTACCAATAATAATTGTTTCTGTTTAATTTGTTCCTGCATGATACATTTATTCAAAAATCGAATAAAAAAATTTAAAAAATGGAATCAAACCTAAATAAATAATATGCATGATTTTCACGTGCATTTTTCATGGTAAACTCCTATGTACTGAATTTTTCAATTATAATTTCTTTCTGAATGAATAAAAAAAAAAACTATAAAATAATCATACGAAAAGAAAATCTTTCGCTTATTAGTTTGATTGTGTTCTATTACACGATTCCACATTAGTTCATATTAAAATTGGCATTCGGTTGGAAAATCGTCAACCTGGCAAAAAAAAGGATTTTCTTTGTTTTTCTTTTTGAATGCAGTTTAGCCGAATAAAATTGTCAAATGGAAATTCCCTTGCTACTATCGACAGGGATCAATGATTAAAATGGAAGGGCCAATGGCATGACCAATTAATTATTTATTATTGCAATATTTGTATGCTACATCATTTTTTGGTGATTTTACAATGGCAAACGTTCATTAAATCATCTTAAAAACATATGAAATTAGATGATACGATTAATACCTAATACCTCATGAAATATACAATTCATCATCTTCATTTGATGAGTCGGAATCATTGTCGTCGTCGTCATCGTCATCTTCCATTGTGTCAAAGTCATCAGAATCAGAATCGATTTCATCCTATTACACAGAACAATATTGTTCATGGAATGCCCAATAATTAGCGACTATATATGAATATTTTTAACAAACCTGAAGAACTAATTGCTCCGTTTCGATGTTGAGCTCAATTTGCATCCGAAAATCCATTGCCAAAAAAACCGCTGTTACTAAAACCGGAAGTGTTACTTTACAGCTCCAAGCCAACTTTGTCAAAAATAAAAATGATTTTCCGAAAGCTGAGTCCATGATTTCATTTGATTGCTGTGAAAAATCAAAGAATTTGGTTTCCCGAAGCAAAATCGAAGTCACTGGAATTGTTAAGAGAGAAAAAAACAGATAGAAATTGAGTTAAATCGTAACCGTCAACCGTTAACCGCAAATATAAACATTGCATTTTTTTCAATGTATTCAATATGAAATATTAAAATGAAAACCACCAATAAACCATGAACCATAAATCATAAACCATTAAATGTCCCAGAATAAAAGGCCTAAAAATTCAATTTTTCGATTATGTATTTGGACTTTAAGTCGTTGGAAAAATGCATAAATATGTATGACAATAAAACTTTTAAAATATATATTCATCAAAAATTGGCTTGGAATGTGAATTGTTTTGTTTATTGTGAATATTTTCAAGGGTTTTTCGATTTTTTAAGGGTTTTTAAAAAGAAATTAATAATCAGCTGGGAGCTGAACCACATTATTTCCATTGCAATCAATATGTATTGAGTCAAAATCACCGGATCCGCCTTTTATTCGTTAAAGTAATCAATATGAGCTCCTGATTCAAAATTGCCGTCTTCGATAATTTGCAGAAATTTCATTGTGGTATCGATTGGTTGAAGAATTGTTTTTTCTATTCGAAGTCCTTTAAAAATTTCACGAACATCAGATGCGACTGCATTGATTTCAATGTCTTTCGTCATTTCCGTTTGGACGGGCCCCGGTGAATAATTCAAAACAGTTACTAACGGGTTTAATTCACGTTCCTCAAGAGCCAATGTACGGAAAAACATTTCGCGAGCTGCTTTCCCAGAACTTTAAAAATTAAAAATTAAAACAATTGTAAATGATGGATCGAATTGAAATTTATAATTACCAATACATTGTAAGACTCTTGCATGGTTTAATGCCACATTTTGACGTTATGTTTACCACAAATAAGCGAAGATTTCTGGTATTGAATCGTTTTAAAAATTCTGTATTTAATGCGATTACCGAGAATACATTGACTGCAAAATAATCATGCCATTCACTCATATCATCAAAATCACGGGCATATTTTGCTATGTTGCCCAGACTACCTACATTATGTACAATCATTCCCAATTTAAATTCGTCTAAATTTCTTTCATTAAGTGTTGCATCGAAGATCGATTGGATTTGATCGATAGTGGGATTGGTTAGATCAAGGCTACATAAAAACACCGTTACATTCGATGAATTTTTCGCTAAAATTTGGGCTTTTGTTTCTTCGAGGCCAGCCGTCGATCTAGCAATTAAAACAATTACAGAACCGGTTGCCATTTTTGCAGCACATTCTATAGCCATTGTACGTCCAATACCACGCGACGCACCGGTCATTAAAAAGAATGTTTTTTGTGTTAGATCGACAGCGTTCTTTGATGTTGTCATACTGGTGGACATTCTCTTTTCTTTTCTTTTCTTTTCTTTGTTCACTTCAACGATTTTCACTTTTTGTCTACTGAACTATTTCTTACTTCGTTTAGCGATATTGGTTATTGCAACAAATTTGATATATCCTCCTCTGTAGATGTTTCCTGATCGTGTTGCTGTTCCAATTGATCGTGATTAATTAATGCCACCGATTCTCCCAAGTTATTTGGTTGCTCCGGTTGAATATATCGTAAAATATCACGTCGTCGATTCGTTTCAAATTCTTCCTCCAAATGTTGATTGTTTTCGTTTGTACAATCCTCTAAATTTATATTTCCAACCAATAAATTTTCGATGCAGTGCTCTCGTCTAGCTTTCAATTGATCTAAATAATTTGATGATTTTTTCAGTTTTGAAAGTTTTCTTTCTAAAAATTCCCCCGACACACAGAAAGCAATAAAAGAGAAAGAAATAAATTTATTTCATTACGAAATTATGAGCTCAAGACAAGTTTGTTTGTTTGTTTTTTTTTTTGCGAATAGAAAGTGGGACTGAACGCTTGAATTTCGATATTTATGGGAAACATGTTCACAAATTTAAATTTAAAAAAAAAACCATAAATAAATGAATAAATATCGCAAACATGTTCTCTAATAATTTACAATTTTTTTATATGTATTTATATAATTGTATACCGAGAGTTTCTATGTATTCGCTTGAATCAGGTAAACTTCTTGTTGAATTCGATTGAATTTGTGAGAAATTATCTTCGAATGTTGACACTATTGTATTCGTTTCACTGGTCAATGTACTGGAAACAGGATTTGTTTTCTTGTTGAAATTATTTTCGACTACACACCATGGATCAGGTTCAACCATTTTAGTAGGTTATAATACAAACTAAAGCCACATAATTCACTTACATGAAGTGAGTTTTTCTTTCTAGAATATTTTTGATTAAATTCACACGAAATAACTAAAAAAAAAAAAATTTACTTTTCAATCTTGACGTTCCAATTGTCGAGATAAATGACATTTGGCTCAGATGTAACAACAGACCACAGAAAACATATTCACTACAAACAAAAAATCAAAAATCACGTATACAAAAGCGTATTGTGTATATGTTCAACAAAGAATTTTCGATTTTGACAGCTTTCTTAAGTATGGTAAAGTTGTATGCAATCTATCATTTTGTTTGGTTTAGAAACAGCGAATCATTGATCAGATTGTTATTACCGATTCAGTTTTAGTTGTTGATTGAAATTTAAAAATCGATAAAAATGGTAAGTACCGGGTTTCATTTTATGATAAATGAAACCAATTAGAAGAATAATTGTTAATTTTGATTGTCTTTAAATATAAAAATAAAAAAAATTAATCGAATAATAGAACGCCAATATTCGAGGTTATGTTTAATATAATGCTTTGTCATATAGCATTTGCACCAATTTTAACCAATGAAAAATATTCAATACAATTCGCTACAAATCCGTTTTCAAATATATTATTAGGCTCGTCGTTATGATTCCAGAACAACGATTTTCTCACCCGAAGGTTTGTCATTTGAATATATACATTTTTCTCGATTGAATAGCATAGATGATGGCATTTTGTTTTGCAGGTCGTTTGTATCAAGTTGAATATGCAATGGAAGCTATTTCGCATGCCGGTACATGTCTCGGCATATTGGCAAAAGATGGTATCCTTCTAGCTGCTGAACGTCGAAACACCAACAAACTTTTGGATGGTGCGATTTTCTCCGAAAAAATCTATAAACTAAATGAGTGAGTAGCATTTGAATCGAATGAATGTGCTGTTGTGAACAAATTCAAAATAAAAAATAAAAAAAACTAATCTTATTTCAGTGATATGGTATGTTCTGTGGCTGGTATCACTTCTGATGCAAATGTTTTGACAAACGAGCTGCGAGTTATCGGTGAGTTTCAACAAATAACATTTAACATGAATTAGAAATTCAGCTTTATTGAATGCGATCAATTGAATTTTCCTTCAGCTCAACGATTTCAGCTGAATTACGGCGAGCCAATGCCCTGTGAGCAGTTAGTTTCGCATTTATGTGATATTAAACAAGCGTACACACAATTCGGCGGCAAACGTCCATTCGGTGTATCAATTTTGTACATGGGTTGGGATAAACATTATGGTTATCAGCTTTATCAATCCGATCCAAGTGGAAATTATGGTGGCTGGAAAGCAACATGCATTGGTAACAATTCTGGTGCAGCCATATCCATTTTGAAACAAGAACTGTCTGATGAGCCAATTAAATTAACCGAAGCTGAAGATTTGTCAATTAAAGTGTTGAGCAAATCTTTGGATATGACCAAGCTCACTTCCGAAAAAGGTATGTCTTCAAATTCTGATGAAAAATTTGACGATTTTAGTTTCAATGGACTAAATGAAAAAAAAAATAAAAAAAATTTGTTCATTTTTAATTTTCAGTTGAAATGGCCACATTGACTCGTGTCAATAATAAAACAGTTATCAAAATTTTGACAAGTACAGAGGTTGATGCATTGATTGCAAAATACGAGAAAATCGAAGCCGAACTTGAAGCAGCCAAGCGAGAAAAATTAGCTCAGAAATAAGAATTCTGCTAGGAACATGATTCAAAATCGAAATTTTTTCGCTTCAATAAAAATTATTTTTTATTCTTTAAATTCTTCACCAAGGTAGATCTGTTGTTTTTTTTTTCATGCAAGTTCTTCGAAGCTAATCCATGAACTTTTTCCCCGACAATTTATATACCGTTGCTAAATACAGAGTTGATCAAAATTGACGAAATATACGTATTTTTCCTCCTCACACCCGAAAAGACAAAAATTGACAATGGAAAAATATCAATGGATGTCGTAATTTGTTGTTAGCAGCAGCAGCAATTCCATTCAAGTCAAACCTCCAACAAAAGAAATCATTGGCTTGATCGATAATAAATGATTTCATTTTTATTCTTAAAAACAAAATTAAGCTGATCGATGTCGTGTTCTTAGATAGATATTCGCTGATATGATAGATATTCTTTGATAGATATTCGCACTCTTAATATATTAATTCATAGGTGTATGTTTAGCGTTTCCTGGATTAAGTGAAGCAAAAAATTGAATGGAAACACTTTTTTGGAACTTCTGGCGGTTTTATTCTTTTTAATTACTCGAGCCTCGAGCTATGATAGAGCTATTGGGGCCCGCGATTTGTTTGTTTGGAGCACAGAGAAAAACTTAGTTTATCCAAAAAAAAATTCATAGCAAATTTTCATTCTTATAAAACAGTTTTTTCATACTCAGCGGAAAAAACATAAAGGAACTATTAATTTTTGCGATAATTTTAATTCACATCTGAACAATTGACGTTATTTTTTTTGGGCCAAGTGATTCGCATGGGAAATTTTATTTAAATATTCTTTAAGCAATAATATTAATAAAAGAGTCCTTTCAATTGGAATAAAAACAAAATTTGTAATAGATCTCAATTCACACAGGAATTCACATGGATACAATTCCAATGAGAAATTTTATCCGATTTTCGAATAGTTTTACAAACCATGGTATAGAAAATTCAACATACTTAAGATATCTTCCCTATAATTAAGTTATGATCGATCCGAATTTTAGATAAATCGATAGATATATAAATATTGCATATATCTTTGAGCCATTCAGGTGACTTTTGACGAATTTCTTTTAGCATTGAAAAAATAATAGCTATAATATAGTTATTAATTAAATTGCATCTTAATTGTTTAAATTTTGGAAAGACACCCAAAATATTTCCGTTTAGCAGCTTCAAAAGTTATAAGAACTTTAGCCACATGTAGAAATGAGCTTACGACATATAATAATGAAAGGATTTATGATAAAAATAGAACATTAGAACATTAAACAGAGGGATTTGATGTATTCAACATTTTTTTTCTTCAAGAATATTTACAAAATATATATAAATGACCTCAAAGTACGCAAAATAAATTTTAATTTTTTTTTTTATTTCGAATCGTGCATTGATAAGAGATTCAAATCAATTAGATTTTTTGGTTTTCAAGGTGCAGACATATATTCTTCGTATTATACAGTAAACTTTCTCTAAAAGGATCACTTTCGTTGCCGGGTGATTGGTTCACAAATAAGAAATGATACTTTTATAGAGACCTTACTGTAAATGAAATAGATCAAAGAGCATTTTTCTTTATCGCTACAGAAAAATCTAAATATGTGGAAAAAAGGTTCCCATAACAATTTAATCATGAAATTATTCCTTTTATATTTGAAAAAAAAAAAAGAAAAAAAAATAATGATGGCTCATGAGGCACCGCACAACGGTGAGACTGTAAATTTTTTTGTCTTGGTTTTCACAATTTTACAATTTACGATCCCCAATAATCCATGTTTTCATGTCTGTCACATACGATTTGATTTGGGAAATGGTCTTCTTATCTCAAATTCAATCAACAGAGTAGATAATATTGATGGAGATTTTAGTTTCGATCCACTTCGAACAATTTTTGACAGAAATAGTCCTGTTTTTATTTTGTGAAAATGATAGCCTGTAATATTGTTTCGTAGTCATTGAGTCATTTAACTCATTTTTTTTCTCATTTTTGTTTTGTTCTAATGAGTTTTCCATTTGCATCAGCTGAATCAATAGCTAATTTTGGGATTTCTTTTTTAAACACTATACAATACGAAACATAAACTTAAATTAACATATTTTTTACTAGCACTTAGAGTCTTGTATTTTTTTCTTTCTTGACTTATCAAGAGCTTAACTTTTTTATCAGAGCTAAATTTCATAAAAGATGATAGCGAAATGGACTAATTTATGAACTGAATTGAAATTAACAAATGTCTACTGTTTATTATTATTTGATATAGTTTTCATTGCATAAAGCAATCTCATGCTCAAGATAATAACTGTTATGTTACCATTCTTCACTTGAATGTGGTTTATTAATATTAATCCATGAATTATTACCATATTGTTGATCATAGTTTGAACCGATCAATTCGAAATTACTTGTGTCTAAATTTGAATTGTTGCCCAGCAACTCAAGATTTGTGAGTATATTACCGATGCTATTATATGAATTACCGGTATTTGCGTTTAGTTGTTCATGCTTTGGAATATTAGTTTCTAGCGCTTTTGAATATTCCATTTGCGGAGATTCGGTGGCCCACATGTTTTGATATGAGTATTGTTGCTGTTGCTGTTGTTGCTGCGGATGACATTCAGGCCCAATAGATTCGTTTTGCAGCTTTTCATTAAAGAAAAATCATTTATATTTATGAAATTAAATAGATGAATATCATATTGTACTTTTTTTTTTTTTTTTTTTTTGGTAATACTCTTTGTATAATGTATATTTACCTGTTGCTGATGGTGATGGTTCATTTGCGGAACTGGTCCGCTAGATATTTGTTGTGGCTGCTGTTGAATTTTAGAATCTTCATTCGTTCCTTGTGTGGGTATTTTACTGAATTTTGGCATTTCAGGTCGCATATATTGGTTCTGTTGACTATCTACTAGCGATGGTTGCAAATTATTCCAGCCACTATCAACATTTTGCATATGATCATATTGAGCATTGGCTTCATAGAAGTTTGGATATTTAGTGACCAATTTTGATGGTGACATTACAGTCGGTTTATGATCAGTTGCATTACCAGCCGGATGTGGTGATTGCATCTGATGTGACTGATTAGAATGATTTGTTGTTGGTTGTTCAATGTGTGCTGCTGGTGGTGGTTCAGTAACAGCATTATAATCGTAGATACCGTGACCCATAATATTAGCATGTCGTTGTTGAGGTTGCATTTGACGTGCTGCCGAATGTTGTGAAAGATGATTTGGATAATTTTGACCGGGTGTCATGAATGTGCGGTATGGATGCTGGAATGACAAATGTTCAATCAATAAAAGCATATAATATTGTATAAAAAGTGAATAGAAAAACAAAATGATAATAATACTCACTTGCTGATTATGCATATGATGTGGTGCAAGTTGTGATTGTTGTGAATATTGTTGGGAAGCACGATATTGAGATTTTAAAGGCTGTTCCGGATATTGCGCCTGCATCGAATGGTGCTGATTTGTTTGTGTATGATAGGCCTCTTGTGGATATGATTGCGGTAAATGATAACCGCTACCTTGTACGTATGGATTGTTGTTTGGTTTTTGCTGAGTTGAAAATGGTTGATGCTTTGCAAAGTGATGTGATGGAACGTCGTGATGATTTTGTTGAATATGAGAACGTGCAACAGTATTCATTACTGGTTTTGTTTGTCGGTGTGGTTGTGGCTGTTGTGGACTGTGATTTGGTTCCAGCTGCATAAAATGAAACAAACGAATTCGCGATTCAGTTAAAATTAATTCGGAACAATGTTAATATTGATCTTACATTTGGAGACGGATCAAAGTATTGGTAATAGTTTTGATTGGGCGTCGTTGGTGGCTGTGGTGATTGTTTCATCGGCATATATGTTTCCACAACATGAAATTGTTCTGGCATTGGCGCCTTTTGTGGTATTGATGGATATTCCATTCCTACTTCCATATTTTGACTATTTCGAGATTTTTCAATCTCAGGCACAGCGGCAATTGTATCAGCTGCTTGATTATTTGACGTTTGAAATTGGATTGATTGATTGTTTTTGTAGAATGGGCTATCAGATGAAAAGGGTTGAAACGGTTTCTTTTGGGGTGGTGGTGTCATGGTTGATGAATTACTTTCATCTTTATCGCTGCTTAGATTTTTTCGTTTTGCTTTAGTTTTTGCATCGGCCGCACCACCAGTTGCATTTGTTCCATGGTTTCGTTTTGTGTGTCGCATTAGATTTGTTTTCAGTTTAAATGCTTTTGTACAAATTGTACAGGCGAATGGCCTATCTTCCGAATGGGTTACAACATGATTACGATACAAATGGCGATTTGTGAATTCCCGTTGGCAAACTTCACATGTATGGACTTTCTTTTTCGTATGTTTATCATTGATGTGTTCCTTAAGTGTGTGCATCGTTGAATATGATCCACCGCATTGTTCGCACACAAAACTGGGTGTAACATCTTTATGGAGGTTCATGTGCCGCGTCAAATTCGATTTTGTATCAAATGATTTTTCACAATGATCGCACTTGTGTGATTTTGCTGAAAAAAAAAACATTATAATTTTAATTCTATTAAGTATGGCATGCTGTTCAGTATATGTGTGTGTATGTGTGTGTGTGTGTGTGTGTGTGTATCGAACAAAGAGAAAGGTAAGGTAAAGTTTATATATATATATATAAATGTGAAAATGGTCAATAGTTACTCACTAGTATGATGAACACGTTTAATGTGCTGCTGTAGCATAGCCTCGTCAGTAAAGCTTTTTCCACAGTATTCACAGACTCGAGCACCATCTGTGTGACCCATTGTTTGTAAGTGATCTTTATATGCTTTGATGGATGTGAATTTTTCTCCACACCGTTTGCATACAGATTTGACAGTCGGTTCTTTTTCATGTGTTTTCACATGAGCCAGATACTGTTGATTGCGTGACATTGAATCACCGCATATTTCACATACATGCGGATATTGTTTCGAATGATATTGTCGATTGTGTTGAACACGATCTTCAATCGTTGTACCGTATGTTTCACCACAATCAAAGCAATACCCTGGATGTAATTTGTAATGAACCGCCAACGTTTTTCGTTTGTTATAGCTGTCAAAAAATTTCAATTTCAATTTTTTTGTTTTGTTTTGTTTTGTTTTGGAAAATAAATAAGAAATAGACACTCACACTTTTGGACATTGAAAGCATGTATATAGCTTAGCTTTTCTTGCTGTTTTTGGTTTTATTTTCAATGGATCAACATCGTCAACAACGTCCAATGGATCTATTTGGCTGACCGATTCAATGCTCATTCCCGATTGATTTGATCGTATTTGAATTTCTGGATGATCGTCATTAGCATTCAAGCCTGAATCATGATCACAATTTTCATGCTCTTCAGTTCGTGCATCATCGGTAATTTCAGTGATCGTCGCCGTTGTTGTGGATGGAATATCACCTAACATATTTCGTTGTTTCACTAGCAATTTTCCATTACTCCAATGCTCAAGCACAAAATCATTTAAAATTGATCTTAAAAAATTTCGACTACATTCAAAAACTTTGTGCACATCAAAATCGTATCGTTTATTTTCATGGAGTAAACTTTGAATGATGCTCAACTTTCGTTGTTCACGCGTTAACACTAAATTTCGATTGACGTTAATACGGTGATCTCTAACTGATATCAATGCCTGACTATTAAATGTGCCGGAACTCGCTAAATCGTCCAATTCAATATGAAAGTCTTCAACAAATTCTTCACACGTGCAATCTAAATCTTCTGTATTGTTTAGTGATGATTTTTTTTCAATAACATCGGCCACCAACCATTGTTCAACATCTGTATTCTGACCGAATGCATAGACTTTGTTTGCTTTACGAGATTTTGTAATATGTTCTTTTGTACTTGCTTTCAGGGTTGTAATTAGAAATTTGATGGCCGCTACTTTATCTTGTTCGGATAATTGATTCAGAAATTTTATTAATGCAAACACCTAATAATAGATTATGTCAAGTACGTTTCAACAAAACAAACGAAAATGACAACGAGACGAAAATTTCATTCAGAATGAAATTTTAATTTTTGTCCGTTGTCATTGTAGTCGTTAGACATTTATATATATATATATATATCGTATATCGTATATAAATACACAAATAGTTTTCGTTGTTGAAATTGATGATATTACATTATCGCGTTGTCAAATATATATCGGTTATACAGTGTAGCATTTGTTGATAAAGAAATCCACTCCATGGATCCGATGATAAATGAATTGTTTTTGGTGGAGGTTGTTGTTGTTTGTTTCACATTCAGGAAGTGGACCAATGAAAATAAAAAAAAATATATATATACTGAATTAGTTTCATTAAATTGTTAATTTATGAAGAGAGAAAAAAAAAGGATTTCAGATTTGTGATGCTTTCCCCAACTAATGACTATCTAACAAAGATTATATGGTTCGGGTCTAACTGTTCAAGTTTTCATTTTAGAAATAGCTTCTGACTCGATGCAACTTTCCGCCAATTGTCGATGGAACTGAATGTTAGTCGTGTATATTGTATATTATATTGGTGAGAAAATACAACAAGAGCAGCTAATTCGAAAATAGAAGAATTATTTAGCATCGTATGTTGTAGGAAATGAAATTGATGCGTGAAGTATATGGAGAGCTGAGGCAAGAGATATCTGAAGAAAAAAGAGGACTACTAGAGGCGGAATCTAGTGTGAAATATGTTGAGAAATTGTATATTCGATGCATATTACTTATATTGCTAAGCCGAATGCAATAACAATAACATATACACTACACATTCAAATTGTTTGTGTTTGAAAGAATGTTAATAGGAATATCGGGTCTGCATTGTAGTTTGTTGTTGCATTAAATATCAATGCTGTGCACAAATTTCGTACATGAATTGATGAAAAAATATCTCATAATTTTGGATAATATTTTTCAGAATTTTCTTGATTTTAGCGCTGCTATCGATGTGAATAGAGTCTTTGATACTTATATCTTATGTCTATCGCAAACACTATGACAATAAACCATTACAAAGCCCGATGCGATGAACAAGTAACTATAATAAAAACATTGCGATCGCAGCCATTCGACCTAATATATATATATATATATATATATATATATATATATATATATAATAG
>GL501545.1:1473302-1487721 GCA_000149185.1 Mayetiola destructor
AAAAAAAAAAAATAGAAAAGAAAAAAAGAAATGAAGGAAGAACAAATCCCAAATCGACATGAAAGATATACCCAACTGTTGGGTTTATCTTTATGCCAAATTTGTATGAAATTTTTTAAATTCATGCTGCACTTGCACTTGTCGCATCGGTAGTCGCAAGCTTCGATTTATATAAAACTTATCAATAAATAAAAAATGATTAGATTTCAAATTTTCCTCATGCATATTACAGTTTCTGTACAATAAAGTTTCGATCTTCTTTTTTTTCTGTTATTGTTTTTGAATTTTGTCTGCTATTCATTTGAATTTTCCTCATGTTGCGAAACATTAGATTAGCGCGAGTTAATTTCAATTTTTATCAATAACAAACCGACAATTTCAATTTTTATCAATAACAAATAATCTGAAATTGTGAATTGTATAAAAGCTTAGAGCAAGTTATGACATCAGTTCAGTTTGTAGTGGAATAAAGACCATAATGCAACTGTCTCACTTGTTCTATTTAAAATCTAAAACATTTTATCGTTCGGGAAAATACAATCGTTCCTTAACTCGCGCTCCACTTCCCATGATTTATGTTCACATAGAATGTTCACATACTGGGGCCTGCCACACGGGTCTTGCCTAGAAATATAATAATAATTTTTAAGCGGGCAAAAGAGAAACGCTTCGTTGAATACAATCAAAACTAATGTAAAAACAAACAAGATTCACGAACGTTTTGCAATGTATGGTTGTATGGTTGTATGGTTGTATATAGACATATATATAAAGACATATATAAAGACATATTCTTTGACCGGATAATTTTAAATGAAATTAACGACGATGACAGCTCTTTTCCTTCAAATGAGAACAAAATAAATAAACGAAATGATCCTTAATCGTGAGCATAGATAATAATATAATTTAGAGTTTAAAGGCTCTGTTTGAAAAATGGCGATTTTCATTTTTCAATACTGTTCATTTGTCATGATTTGAAATGTCCGAAAATGCCGCTATTGTCTTAAATTTAGCTTCAAATCTTGTTTATCAACCGGATAAAGTAGCAAAGAAAATGAGTATAATAGGCTCCGATTTGGTTGTAATGATGAATTAATTTTTTTTCGTCATTTTGTATAGATTTATGAAATATCAAATACTAAAATCGTTTTCTGGATATTTTTTTTTTTCAATTTTTATTTTATTTTGTTTTATTTATATTTTTCTCTCCAAACTTTGGATTTGGGTCGAATGTTCGAGTTTTTATACTCTGACTTGAAAGTTTCGGTTAGATGAATGAAATGAAATCCATGCAACATTTTCATAATGGGATTCCTGCTCTTAATTGTTTGTTAAATTATCTATAAAATGAGAATAAACAAGAGACATTAAATCAATGCTGTTGAAAATTTTTCTGTAAATAATGCCATACATTTGCGGTTACTTGAACTCATGGACTTGAACTCATTTGCCTTGGAAATACATGAATTTTGATGTTTTAAATCATCTCATTTATTGGTTGTTTGTATCGGTTTTGTATTTTCAACGGAAATAAAGAGGAAAAAAAATGCTGCTTAGGCAGTGAATGTGCTCAAAAATTTGGTGACAACATCCTTAAGTTTTGTGTTTGTTGCATCGCTGATTTGACCATCGGTTGCAATTTGTTTGAGTAGCGATTGTTCGCTGGTTTTGATGTGTTGCAAGAATTCCTTTTCGAATTTTGTGATTTTGGTTGGATCCATTTTGTCCAAATAACCACGTACACCACAGTAAATGACAGCAACCTATTAATCAAATCATTATTGCCATTAATATGTTTGTAAATGATATTCGATTAAAAATAAAATAAAATAAAATAAAATATGCGCTTACTTGTTCTTCAATAGCCATTGGTACGTATTGACCTTGTTTCAATAATTCGGTAAGACGAACACCACGGTTCAACAATTGTTGAGTAGATGCATCCAAATCCGAACCGAATTGGGCAAAAGCGGCCACCTCACGATATTGAGCCAACTCTAGTTTCATTGAACCGGCCACTTGTTTCATAGCTTTGGTTTGAGCAGCTGAACCGACACGTGATACAGATAAACCGACATTAATAGCTGGACGAATACCCTTGTAGAATAATTCAGTTTCCAAGAAAATTTGACCATCAGTGATTGAAATGACATTGGTTGGAATGTAAGCTGATACATCACCAGCTTGTGTCTCAATAACTGGCAAAGCTGTCAACGAACCACCACCAAAAGCTTTTGACATTTTTGCAGCACGTTCCAACAAACGTGAATGTAAATAGAAGACATCACCTGGATAAGCTTCACGACCTGGTGGACGACGCAACAACAATGACATTTGACGATAGGCAACGGCTTGTTTTGACAAATCATCATATATGATCAATGAATGTTTTCCATTATCACGGAAAAATTCACCCATAGCGCAGCCCGAATATGGAGCCAAATATTGTAATGGGGCAGCATCAGATGCAGTTGCTGATACAATGATTGTATAACCAATAGCTCCGCTATCAGTTAAACGTTTCACAATTTGAGCAACGGTTGATCTTTTTTGACCGATGGCAACATAAATACAGTACAATTTTTTCGATTCATCTTGGGCTTCATTGAAACGCTTTTGATTGATGATGGTGTCGATGGCCAATGCAGTTTTACTGTAATCCCAAAATGAAAAAATTTTATTGAATTTTTATTCGATGTATTATGTAATGTTCATAAACTGAACGATGTGCAGATCAGACAACAACAAAAAAATTAAAAAAAAAATAAAAAAAATATTCATTTAATAATTATTAACGAATTTAAAATCAAATTTACCCAGTTTGTCTGTCACCGATGATCAATTCACGTTGACCACGACCAATTGGCACCAATGAATCGACGGCTTTAATACCAGTTTGCATAGGTTCGCGTACAGATTCTCGAGGAATGATACCTGGTGCTTTAGTTCCAACACGGAAACGTAATTTTGTTCCCAATGGGCCTTTACCATCAATTGGATTCCCTAAAGCATCAACAACACGACCCAAAATCTCTTCACCGACTGGAACATCAACGATGGCACCGGTACGTTTAACAATATCTCCTTCTTTGATCAATCTATCATTACCGAAAACGACAATACCAACATTATCGGTTTCCAAATTCAATGCCATACCCTTCAAGCCGGATGAAAATTCCACCATTTCATCGGCTTGAATATTATTCAAACCATAAACACGAGCAATACCATCACCAATGCTCAATACGCGTCCAGTTTCTTCTAAATCAGCTTTTGGTGCAGCGCCGAGAATGCGTTCTTCCAAAATTGATGAAATTTCGGCTGCACGTTGATTACATGATACGTGAAATTTTCGGGCGGCAATTGAACCAGCTGGATATGCTGATTTAACAGCAATTTGTCCAACTTGTTTTGGTAATTGTCGAGCCAAAATCGGGACCAATCGTGATGATAGAGACATTTTTTAATAATTTTTTTTTCTAGTGTTATATAACCGTACCTCACACTTCTATCGAAGGAAAAAAAGATGGTGGCTCGTATCGAAAATTGAGTTGTGTAACTATCACCGACTTTGCGAACAATGACAGATTTTCAAGTGAAAAAAATCGGTCGGTATGAAAGAATTAATTTGCCGATTGCGATAGCAGCGCCGCCCGCATTGGATTTTCTTTTGATTAATAACATGTGTTGTTCAGTTTAAGTGTCAAATAGAAAGCATCCAATGCCATCTGTTGTTGTATTTTCTTTCCCATTAAGTATGAAAGGTATAATTTCAAAATCTTTCATGTTATTCAAAATATATATTCGAAAAAATGCAGATAAAAAAATTGGTTTTTATAGATTTTCTTGTATTTCATTCCATAATCATCATTCATTTGATTGACAATTGTTTTCTCATTCAATATTATTCAAATTCATAGAAATATGATATGAATTTCATTGAACGTATTCAAATTTTGCTGATGACATCAATTGGATTTCAACACATATGTGGTGAGTTTTATTTTCAGAGTCGGTATTTGTAAATGACATTAGAACGAGTGGTGTTTAATATAATTCTTTTTACACGAAACACCGTCGTGGTAAGTTGTGATATTGTTGTGCATGAATAATTATTTTAAAAAATTTCCGTCATCTGATGAAATTTTATCGAAAAAATGTGCCACTCATACGCACGGATATTCAATTATTCATTTAATTTGTATATTTCAGTGTTTAAAAAAAATATTTTCGGTGTATTTGTTTTCTGTAGTTTTGCCTCGTAGCAACACATGATTTCTATATGACATTAACCTCATAATATTTCATTCACCGACAACCGACTTTACAATTATTTCTATCAAAAACAGTGAAAAAGTTGCAATAACCATTTCCATTTCGTTTTAAATTATTATTTTCAGATAAACGAACTTCAATATGGTTAACGGTCGAATTCCTTCTGTATTTTCCAAGACCTATGTCACTCCACGTCGCCCATACGAAAAGGTTCGTTTGGACCAAGAATTGAAAACCATCGGTGAATATGGTTTGCGTAACAAACGTGAAGTATGGCGTGTAAAATATACACTGGCCAAAATCCGTAAAGCCGCTCGTGAGTTGTTGACTCTTGATGAAAAAGACGAAAAACGTTTGTTCCAAGGTAATTAAAATTGTTATTCCAATGATCAGTGACAAATACGAGAAGAATTATAATAATAAATGCAAATGGGTGAACAATTCGAATGATGATTTAACATTTATGACACCTCTTGTCAGATAAATTTGTGATGAAACCAACCAAATGTTACAGCAACTGAAAATCGTTTCAAATTGAATAGAATGTGCAATGTGAAGACAAATTCCATTTCGATTTCGATTTACAAAAAATGATACATTTTTTTTTCTTCTTTTCATTGTTTTTAGGTAATGCCTTGTTGCGTCGTCTTGTACGTATTGGTGTGTTGGATGAACAGCACATGAAACTCGATTACGTTTTGGGTTTAAAAATTGAAGATTTCTTGGAACGTCGTCTCCAAACACAAGTGTTCAAACTTGGTTTGGCCAAATCCATTCATCATGCTCGTGTTTTGATCCGTCAAAGACACATTCGGTAAATATTCCAAACACATATACATGTCTTTTCTGAAAGCATGATGGCTGCATCGAATTATTCAGTCGTTCAGGCCACTTGTGTGGCTGAAACATTTCAATGGAATTCAATTATTTTCGAATTCATACTGAAGTTGAATTGTTTTAAGCGCACAACGTCTGCATATGTTAGAAAACTTTTGAAATTGCAACCAAAAAAGGGAAAATAACAGATATAAATGTCATTGAGGCCACTTAAATATCGTTTTAATGAATCGATAGTTAACGTCTTTTGTAAATGATTCAATAGTTTCTCCTACTTTGGTTGTTGTAAGTACCCGTCCATAATTAATCAACAAATTTCGAATGATTATCTAATATATTATTAGTTTGCATCATTATTATTTATCTATACATTTCAATTAATGAAAATTATTATTATTTGTTTTTGATTTTAGTGTCCGCAAACAAGTTGTGAACATTCCGTCGTTCATTGTACGTTTGGATTCACAAAAACACATTGATTTCTCGACGAAATCACCATTCGGTCAAGGACGTCCAGGCCGTGTTAAGCGCAAGAACATGAAGAAAGGACAAAGCAGCGGCGGTGCTGGCGAAGAAGAAGATGAAGAATAGGCCAATCGTTCCTGTAAAAATTGAATCGATCACGTGACTTTTTTTTTATTTTTTCAATTAATTGAAAATTTAAAAACAGTTTTCTGTATTCATAGCAATTATGAAATGAATAAAAGTGAAAATCAATTCAATTCAAGATATTTTTTTGCTTTTTTACTTACCTTATCAAATGGAATAATATACACACTTTGCTGATTTAAAATCGTTTGAATCTATTTATTGATTTCTCAGAAAAAAAAATTTGTTGTACAATGAAAATACAATGTTATTTCGATGGAATATTCAAAAGATAGTTGAACGCCATTCGAAAATAAACAATTAGATCTAAATCTCACTGTCTCGAGATGTCTTCTAAGTCGGAATTTTTTGTGGATGGATTCGGGGTTATCCAAAATCTATAATAGATGAAATAAAGGACCAAACCAGGACTCTGATGTTGTTATTTTTCTTCAAATACCAGATGAACGAATCATTTTCCGGCATTGTTCATCGTTTTCGGTATAATGAGCAGCGAATTTATAAGTTCTGAGTTTCTTTTACTCGCTTTCATTTGATAGTTTTCCATTTTATTCATTGATATATATGGTTTTTGCATCGAAAACGGATGCCGTTTCATCGTGGCTAATAAAATAGCCTTCATTTCAGCAAGCTATATCAAACGAAAATAAAGCGAGTTAAACATACTGATCAGATTTGGATTTGCCAATAAATTCTCACTATTTCAATGAATACATTTTCATTTACAAAACCGTTAGGAAATCTGATCAAATTCCGAGGAAGTTTTTCCGCATTATTTGTTTTTTTTTTTTTTTTGTTCTGTCAAAGCAAGATTTAGAAAATTATCGAATTGTGGATGGCAGGATCAAATTGGAACATCCATTTTTCAAATAATAATCGAAATCTTTAACAATAGACTCTAATTTTTTGTCACATTTGTAAATCATTGTAAAATAATCAAATTTTTTAACCTACTTCTCGTTCAAAATAAAGCTCTCCAACAGAAATTGGAATTGCATAGCAGTAGTGGATAAACAGAATAGACACCAGTGCAACCACAGATATTTTAGCCATCACAATTTTTTCAGCCAATCTATGAACAATAATGAACAATTTATTCGGTGATTTATCTATTGGATTTTGAAAACAACTCTGAAAAAACTCTGTATGCTCTGTATTGTCTCAAAAGCAAAATGATCAGATTCGACAGTTGTTCCTTTCATTATATATGGATCTCAGTCTCAACAAATCTCAACAATCTCAAAATCTGCATGACGTTGAACTGAATTCAATATATTCTATTTTGTTTTTCATTTTTTTTAATTTTAATTTGTTGTTAGTTTTATTGACAACAGGTTAAATATGGACATGATTGAAATTGTCTATGAATTTTATAATAGTAACTTGAGCTCTCAGCATGTGGTCCAGAATTACTTCAGCATGAGGAAGTTTATTTATCCACCTTCGTTCATATAACTCATACCAATCTGGGATTCAGGTCTGATAATGCACCCTTTTGCATAGATTGTCGATGAGGTATAAACAATAGACTATTTATACAGATACGCAAATATTATTCATTATAATTCATCTATCAGTTTCGTTTTTTTTTTTCCTTCATGTATTTTATATTGGATGTATTGCTACTGCATACATACTGCATACTGTTTCTTCATTTATTTGAAAATGTGTCATCCACAGACATCGATACAATGCTAGAAAAAAGAATCGAAACAAATACATAATTGGAATTCCTTTTTGGAATTGATTTTACATTATTGTACGAATTATTCAATTGGTTCTGATTTCAATTCTACAATTGGAAAAGACAACAGAAAATCCAATTATGTATTAATCACTCCATTTACAGTTGACAGCAAATTATTTCGATTGATTAAAATTAGTCATACGTGTTTGTTTGTTTACTTATGAGAGTTTGTTAAATGAGATCAGAGCAATTGCATTTTTAAATTTGACCGCAAAATCAACCAATTACTGATTCCGATTGAACGTCATATAGTATTGTTGAACTTTTATATGATATAACCGATGCCCACCAGAGGGCATTATTACGATAAATATGAATGAATGAAATTAAACAAATCATCATACAAAAACGTCAAAAGAATCTGTATAATTCCAATTGTTGTTTTCGTGTTTTAATTTTTGTTGCAGCTTCCATAATTCCGTCAGCATTTCCACAGTGAATTTGATTTGATTGAAAGGAACTCAGTTTGATGTACAAATCGTGTAGAATGAAATGTGAATGGCAACAGTGATAAGACATTTCAATAGAAATAATACTATCGATGAATTATAGAAAGGTATCGTTAAGTATTCGCACAACAAATTAATTGCAACTTCAATAAGGAGACAAATTATAAATACAATTTATGAATGAAAATGTTTTTCGGAATGAACGAAAAAAATATCGAGTAAAAAGAAAGTTCAGTGTCCAGTTTTTGGCTCTAATAATCATGGAAATAGCAATGATTTACAAATGCATGTAATGTTCGAATGATCTACGAACTGTGTGAATATTTTTTCTAATTATAAACAAAACAATAATCAGAAACTAAACTATTATTTCATTTAAATCGTTCAGTTGACCAAAAACAAAAACAGGTAATTTGGTGCAAGCCTTTTCGTTTGAGTTTGTATGTTCATCCAAATAAAATAGTTTGAAGCTTTTGCATTTCAAATATACAATCAAAATCGATTAAAAATATGAAACTATGAAAAATTATCGAATTCTGTTCTTCAATCAAATTTGTTCATGTTTTGTGTACTGGAATGTCGAGTGTGAATGTACACTGTACACTTAAGTTTCATATGCATCTAGTTGATATTTGTAAACAATAACTATAACAAAGCACTGAATGTCCCTTTAGTATTTTTATTTGTGCATTCATGTGAATTCATCTTGTGGTTTCGTTAACATTTCGTGTTTGTGTTCGAGAACGAAACTTATCAATTTTGATGAATCGCAAATAATAGTTGGTGTATTTGATTTTGAATTGTGCTCAATACGAATCAAACGCTTACACCCGGTTTATGGATGCACAAATGGATAAGATGATAATAATGGGCAGTTTTTTTTTCTTCTTCTTCTTCTTATTAATGAAACTATAGTCAAAGTGTACTGAAACGAAAGTGATTCAAGCGCATATTGGTTCAAAGTTCACAATTCCATAGAACTTATTGTAGAAACTAAATAAAGATTGTGTCAATCTGATACGTCTTATGATGGAAAAATATCCATTGAGAGGTACTAGTAAAAACGGTAAATCGATAGCATTGAATACATTAGTTGGATCAAATAAAAATCAAGCTGGAAGCAGTAGCGGCACTGGTCCAAAATATCAATCGGTTAGCAAAAAGGTAACTCATACAATATCGATATGCTTTCAATTGAATGGAAAAGAAAAACACCGACTCGATGTTAACCGATCAACTTGATTTATATCTATTCGACATGTAGTTTCAAATTCCGGCACTTGCCATTACCATGGGCATCAGGTTACACACATAATTCCTTGTGCACTGAAACAATATTTCAAGTTTAATTAATATTATTTATTCACAATCGTTGAGTTGTTGACAGCTTAAGTTCTACTAAGTAAGAGTTTAAAAAAAAATAAAAAAATCAAGAATTTTAAAAATTATTGTTTAAATTTTAAAAATTATTGTTTAATTTAACTCGGGTGTGATCCACTGACCACCGACTTTACTTGAGTTGAACATTAGATAATTATAATAATCATTGAATTTCTGGTTCTTTTGTAACGATCCGAATTCGATCTAACTTTTGCTGGAAATGATACAATAAAGCTATCTAATCGACGAAAAAACGAGGAGCTTTGAATACATAAATCGCGATCACATTGCAATGGGAAACATCATTCGTACGAAGATAATATGAAATTTCATGAACACTAAATAATCTTAATAACTTCTGTTTATATGCAATCATAAAAAACTTTAATATCAATGTATAAAAACATTTGGAAATGGTACAAAATGCGAAGTATCTATCAGTCATTGATCATGTTATTTGAAATTGATTAATCCATTGACACTGATTTATTGATGATGTGGTCAATGGTCAATCGTTTTATCGTTCTTTTCTTTTGACATATTCATTGACGTCACATGAATGACAAAAGTTGTTTTTATTATTACAGTATGTGCTGACGATTGGCTGAATGAATCTAAACAAAATAGAAATCTAATGATTTTATTTCAAATTTTGAAGAAAAATACTTGTTGATATCCCTAAAGTTTGGGGAATAAGCATTCGAAAATTGTAACAACCAACATCAAGTAGACGATTTCGGTAAACACTTTTTGAAACATTGTTTCAAATGGTAAGAACTATTCCAAAAGATTGTGTAAAGTGTTTCTATGGAACATTGTATTTTTATGCAATTTTATATCATTTTGTGTCACACATTACATATCTGCACCGTTCATGACGTAAAGTGTTTCTCAGTTGTTTTTTTTTTTTTTTTGATTGTTTATTGTTTATTAATTTGGATTTGGATTTTGATTTTGGGTTTTTCTTTTTCATTTGATTATTATTATTATTACATTTTATCGTAGACATTAATTTTCACAACATTCAATGCAAATTGATAGTAGAATAATTGGTCATTTTTTTTTTTAATATTTGAATTTAGATAACAAACGGCCATCGTAAACTACAAAATACAACATCATTGTCGATACCGTCAGCTGACGATGATATGATTGATATCACACCACGAAATCAAAACTATTTATCAACAATGGGTTCAACAGACTATGAAAGACAAAACGACTCACCTGCTCATCATATTAGCAGTGCGTATGCACGTGATCGAGAACTAAATGATGCCGAAGGTATTACCAATTAATTTTTATGATTTTTATATTCTTTGTGATAAACGTTTGAGTTTCGAACAAATTCAACCAAAAACTTTGAGCAAATTAAAAAAAACATTTCGAAAATTTAACTTGATACATGATCATACAGTCGAATTCATTTTCATTTCCATTAATTAATCAACACATGATATTTGGCCTGCTATGGTTTCCGCCTTTTTCGCTCATTCCCTTGTCACAAGCTTAGATCCAAAATAATAAAATCGAATACGTTTGCAGTATTCTTCATATTCTGAAAAATTGTTCGCTGTATGTTTGGTACAATGGTTTGTGATCACTTTGCATGGCTTTGCATCACTAAATTTCAAAAATAAATTATTTGAATTCATTCAAAATTGATAAAGATTATTTTTTTACATATAAAGTGCAAATATTTCACTAATGATCTGATGTGCGAATGGAACAAAACAAGACTGAATCATACTGTTATTCTACTTTATCGAATTTTGTTTGTATTTGTCACATCCAGACGTTCATTTATTGTTTACACGAAAGCGCTAAATTTCCCAAACGCATGTACAAAAAATAGAATTAAATCAACCGATAAAACAGTTGTCTGGAACATAAACAGCAATACGTGATGATGTCGTATTTTATTGAAAACATTTTTTCTCTCGTCGTATTTTATTCTATCTAATTTGAATAACGAATATTCAATGGCTGGTGAATGAGAACAATTCCAATCGATACGATATTCATTCTACGAACTGATATCAATTTTGGTTTGAATTTTTTTTTTTTTTTGTAATACTTAATAAAACTTTTGTAGTTTCCTTTTAATGAAATTATAGCAATTGAATTGGAAACGATTGTATTGTTGGAGAGCTATCATTTAGAAATTATTTTGAGAATTCTACTATCATCGGAAGTTAGACTGAATTGTTGGTAAAAGAACTCATGTGATGAATTTATCAGTTCTATTGATAACAAATGTGATGTACTAAAAAATGCCTAAATGTTCGAAATGAATTTTGACAATATATTCTAGACATTTTTCTGATTAGAAGCGAACATTCAGTAAAAGTTTAATAGAAAAAGATTATAATTGTGTAAAAATCCTTAGCTCGAGCATACATATTCGATGGACGAAATTATTGTAGACAGAAGTGTAGCCAATACACGTCGATCATCGATCGAATCATTAAGTATGTGTATCATAAAACTGACGTTTATGTTTTACAATAACGATATTTATCTCGGGTCACCGAAATCTTTTAATGGGCTCCCATTCAATTCAATTTTACTTGATTTTTTTTTCAAATTTGGGTTTGTTGGATGGCTTCATTTCAGAAAACTAAGATATATTTCAAATGAAAACAATTATTCAGCTAAAAGTGTAACTTCATTTTCAGGTAGTATATTATTCTACGGAAGCAATGCCGGTGAGTAGTTCAAAGTGGATGATTTTTTATATTATTTTTTCTTTTAAGAAATATATCATGTAATGGAATCTTTTCCCAATAGATGGTGATGACATACCAGGAATCGGTCAGTATGAAGATTTTCACACAATCGATTGGCAACGTGACATAGCTCGAGATCGAATGCGACATCGCTATATAGTGAAAAAAATTCAAGATTCCGTTTTGGATTTTTTAAAGGTAATTGTAATTTGAAAAGTGGGAAAAAATGCATCGTGAGTTTTATAATTTTGTAAAACACTATTTCAGGGCGCACATGATGCTTGGTCGGGATGGGTGTGTGTACTTTTAGTAGGTTTAGTATCTGGTTGTGTGGCTGGTGTAATAGATATTGGGGCTAGCTGGATGA
Organism: Mayetiola destructor; assembly: GCA_000149185.1. NCBI lineage: Eukaryota > Metazoa > Arthropoda > Insecta > Diptera > Cecidomyiidae > Mayetiola > Mayetiola destructor. The sequence goes on from GL501545.1 coordinate 1,485,699, forward strand.
CGGATTTAAAATTGGGAATCTGTCCACAAGCATTTTGGCTAAATCGTGAACAATGCTGTTGGTCATCAAATGAAACATCATTTGATAGTGGAAACTGTTCACAGGTAATTCGAATTTTATTATTAATCTAAGCAACACCTAATGCACCCTGTGTGCAAGTATCTTTCTATTAATTTTTTTTTTTTGGTTTTTGTTTTTGTTCATTTTGGCAATTTAGTGGCACACATGGTCCGAAGTAATGGGCAATTCACGTGACGGTGTCGCAGCTTATATAATATCATTTTTTTTCTATACGTTATGGGCGTTATTTTTTGCATTTTTAAGTGCATCGTTAGTACGAATGTTTGCTCCATATGCGTGCGGTTCCGGTATACCAGAAATCAAAACTATACTGTCGGGCTTCATTATACGTAGTTATTTGGGAAAATGGACGTTGATAGTGAAGTCAGTTGGTCTAATGCTATCCGTATCAGCTGGCTTATGTTTAGGAAAAGAGGGACCAATGGTTCACATTGCTAGTTGCATTGGTAATCATACACAGACTAAATATAATAAATAACTGTTCCTAAAATATCTATGAAAATTGATGTTTCAGGCAATATTTTGTCATATTTATTCCCAAAGTATGGTCGAAATGAAGCAAAGAAGCGTGAAATTTTATCAGCAGCAGCCGCAGCAGGGGTTTCAGTGGCTTTTGGCGCTCCCATTGGCGGGGTTTTGTTCAGTTTGGAAGAGGTTTCATATTATTTTCCATTGAAAACACTATGGCGATCATTTTTTTGTGCATTGATTGCTGCATTTATTTTGCGATCAATTAATCCATTTGGCAACGAACATACTGTGCTGTTCTTCGTTGAATATCATAAGCCATGGATATTTTTTGAGCTGGTTCCTTTTGTTGCACTTGGCATAATGGGCGTACGTTTACTTGATTTCATTATTATTATTATTTCGGTTTATGCTGTAATTTATGTAATTTATCCTTCTACTTTCTGTGCATGTATTAGGGCGTCATTGGAACATTATTCATCAAAGGCAACTTATATTGGTGCCGTTTTCGTAAGTCAAGCAAACTTGGCCAATATCCAGTAACCGAAGTCATGGTAGTGACATTGATTACGGCTGTCATTTCATATCCCAATCCTTATACAAGACTTAACATGAGTCAATTGATATATTTGCTGTTCAGTCAGTGTGGCATATCGAACAGTGATCCCCTGTGGTTAGTAGCAATTTGCGATTCAATCGCTTGTGTATTTTTCCGTTTTGTATGATATTGATTTTAGAAAAAAAAAAAAACAATTTTTTAGCGATTACAATCGTAACTTTACTGACGTCAATTCCGCCATTGAAATAGCTGCAGCGGGTCCCGGAGTCTATAAAGCAATTTATTTATTAATATTGGCATTTATAGTCTATTTGATATTGACGATATTCACATTCGGTATGAAAGTTCCATGTGGTTTGTTCATTCCATCGTTATGTTTAGGTGCTATAATGGGAAGAATTGTCGGAATTGGTAAAATTTTCATTCGTATATATGTTTTTTTTTCGTCTTTTGGAGCGTGATTCTGTGTGCTATTTTAAATTAGCTCCACAAATACTTGTTATTTACACACGGAATTGCTCCGGAATTGATCAATTCGATCAAAACTAAGTCATTAATTATAATTCACAAAAAGGCATGGAACAATTGGCGTACAACTATCCAAAAATATGGATATTTTCGGGCGAATGTTCAACGGGTGATGATTGCATAACACCTGGCTTATATGCCATGGTTGGTGCAGCTGCTGTTCTTGGTGGTGTAACGAGGATGACAAGTAAACATCTATGAAGAATATTTTTTTATAATATTGCGTATGCCATATATTGATAATATCGTCATATTTTTTTCCTTTAGTATCCTTGATTGTGATCATGTTTGAATTGACGGGAGGTGTTAATTACATTGTCCCATTGATGGCTGCTGCAATGACATCAAAATGGGTTGGTGATGCGCTTGGTCGTGAAGTAAGTATCC
>GL501545.1:1489684-1506924 GCA_000149185.1 Mayetiola destructor
GTAATTTTGCTTTCATCAAATGAAACGAAATTTTCAATGTATTCTAGGCCATGTCAGAAAATATTGGTTTATATACAATGAAGTCCCACAAAGCACCCCAAATGGATCGGAATCGACCACACATTTTCAATAAGCTGATGTTTCAGCTTCGTATGGTCGATGGCCATGCACATAGAAACCAACAATAGTATTTTAGAAAATTTAATTTTATTTGGCTCATAAATGCGTTCGATTTTTTTTTATTCATTTATATTTTCAAATGGTCTAATATACATAAATATGATACATATTTATATAAAACGATTATAATCAGAACAATCTATACATATATAATATATAATACATTGTTGTCATGATGCTTTGAACTGCTGCCCCAGCACATAGTAAACAAACACATTCATAGATTTCACTTTTTTGAAATATACTTTCTTACACTTATATTTCTTTGTCATTTCATTTGCACTGTGTTATGGTTTTGTTTTAATAATATTTCTATGCGCGCGTGGTAGCCGGTTTAGTAATCAAAAGCCTTCGTCGACGACTCATCGTGTCATCGTTTCACTTGGAATAAAATAAAATAAAACTTTCACTACAAAATAAATAGCCACACATTTTTATCTCGTTAATATTGTCAATTGACGCTCCTGTAACATTTTAAGGAGTCAAATCACTGCTACATTTGACGCAACAATTTTTTTTTTTCTACGGATTTGTGGGAAATTTTTTTTTCTCTATCGTGAATTAAAAAATGGAAACATCATCAACAACTACAATTTATATTTTTTAAGTCATCGGACATTTTGAAGTGGCGAATCATACGGCACTATACATTTTAAGACTTAAAAGATATAATATTTCCCAATTTGTCGTGATGATTATTTATGTGCGAACATTGTTTAAAAAATTTCAAAAAGTTATTTAACTTTAATGTGGGGTGATCACACGCATATTTCGAATTTCAACATTCTTCGTCTGAGATACACCACATACAGCTGGTTTCAATGAGTTGGATGGGCTATATATTAATAATAATAATAATATAATTCAAGTTTGATGGCATTTTCAAGGTTCAACTTAATTATATTAGATTGTTGTGCCGATTCTACATTATAAAGAAAGGAAAGTGATCAATCGAATGATAGTGCATCCGACGTCACCGGTAAGTAAAAGCTAAAATTAACCTGTATACTTGCCAAAACTAGCAAATGATTATTTGATGGGGGTTGATGCTGTTTTAAATACATTTAACGGAAGTTTTCTATTAGCATTTCATTGCGATACGATTTTATAATTTGTTTAATTGATAGGCAATATTTTTATTTATTTTTTTTTTTTTGTCGATATAATGAATTATTGTAACACTGGTTCAAAGTGCGACGCTACACGCGCTCACATTTTATTGTATTGCCTTTCGAACAAAACATCTCTTTACATGTTTCGTAACATATCAATGTGTGAGCTCAAAACGGGTGCTACATGTAGTTTTAACGCAATACTAATGATCATTATATCCTCCTATTGCATTTCTCTATTGTCTTTAATCAGAGAATGAACAAATCATGATTTCAATTTACACTTTCTCTCTGTCACTCCCATTGATTGAGAAGTGTCTCACGATAAATCGAATTCAAGGAGACACTTGAGTTTCAATTAAAACATCTGCATTAGATTGTGAACAATTTCTTTTCAGCAAACTTTTATTGATATATATATAGAATTGAGAGCTCAGCCTAAAAATTGTATATGAAATTGAAGATAAGCGGAATACTAAGCATTTATCGATAAAGAATCGAATTTTTATAATAAATATATTGAACTACTCGTACAGGGTTTGAACGGTGTCATGTTGACACTGTCAACATGTTTACATATTCACTTTATAGAAATATGTATTTCGAATAAATTTTACCAAAAAATCGAAAAAAAAAATTAATATAATATAAATATATGCTACTATGTATGAAAAGCACGCCATCAATTGGAATTTTTGTCAGGTCAAGGGCATTTTTTATAGAATATCTGCAAAGTGCAAAACAACCAAACATGATAACTTCCGATATGGAGTTTAGCGAATGAAATCACAGACAAAGTGAGTTTGCTTTGGATCTTTGATTTATTCTTTTCCAATGAGACTGGTCATTCAACAATTGCTCATGCATTAACATAAACAAACGAAACCTTCAAATAATAACGATATACTATAAAATAATTGTGAAAGTACGGAAGTAAAATTGTTATTTGTCGCTGTTTTTGTTTTAATCCAATAAATGGAATACGGAAGAAACTGTTTCTTTTTTAATTTTTTTTCAGGTGTTTTGTTTACGCTCATTAGTATCACAGATGAATGTGACACGAATAATGCTAAAAGTATGCTTCAAGCAGTTTTTTTTTTAATTTTCATTAAATGTAATTTATTTTATTTTATTTTTTATTTTTTTCATTTACAGTTTAAATTCAATGCATGTATTCAAATAATTGCGTATATTATGATTAATAAAAAGAAGAACGTACGTATAATGGCAGGGTGGTGGTCCTCCAAATCGAAAATATTGAATTTGAAAGCGACACATCGAGCAAGAATCGATTCTATTCAACTTTCAGTTGCCCATAATTCATAACCAATCACCAAAAAGCTGATTCAATATTACGATTTTGATTGCTCTTTCACTTTGCATGACTAAATATACAATTGGAACCAATTAATGATGAATCATCTGAATCATATTTTAGCGTTGAACAATTAACATTAATAATAATAATAATTGCAATGAAAAATAAATTCGGAACAATAATAGCGAAAATCGCATACTTATCTATGTAATGCTAGTTAGACAGAATCATTGACATTATTTATCTATTTTATCCATATTCATTACATTCTCAATTGTATCATATCATTAACAAGTATTGTATTCGTTATTATTGTAGATGTTGTTGAACATTTTGAACTTATAAATGACTTTACATGTTCGCCTCGATTAGTCTTATTATTTTACTCGAATCGATACGATCTATAAACTGTTCCGTTTTGTTTAACATTCCACGATATTAGTTCTGATTGTGCGGTGTGCGTTGTGTGTGTTGCATGATATACACTTGCATTTGTTAGTGCAAGCACATTGATATTATTGCCTAAAAAGTTTCATAAGAAATTACTTGAATTTGATTTTTCAACAAAAACAGAAGGAATTTAGTTCAAAAGAATGCATTCCATTAGAAACATATTCGCTGAATTTGAAAACCCATTGAAATGAATTATTCTAGTTTGAAGTTTTTTTTGTTGTTGTTATTGTTGTAATCATCAATACGAAAAATGATTAGTTGAATTGTGCGACAACCACAAACATTTTATTGCATTCAAAACAGTATGTTTGGCCTTTTATTTTGGTCTTTCGAATGATAATATTTAATAATTATCAGGCCGAAGGGGTTTTCTCGAACGGATTTATTAAATTTTTGGGGTCTTTTGACTTATTTTAAGACAGTGACATCTAAACATAAAACATCCGTTTCTACGAAATTGTGGTCTTATCGTTCGGTGCATTGAGTTATCAACAGACTGTCTGGTGGCTTTTTTTTAATTATATTTTGAGTTTGTCATCAATTCACCAACATTTCATTTAAAAATGCATGCGCAAAGTAAATCAAATCCAATGAAAAAAACTGGCCATAATCGGAGGCCATCATTCGGAAAAATAATGCCCATATCGTCATTACTGGACAACTTGATGAATTCGCGTTCCGATCAAACAACGGCCACACAACCAACAACGCATAATTTGCGAACAATTGAACGAAGCGATGCTGATAGAGTCGCAAGTATTACGGATTTAACAACAAATTTCATTCAGCATGAAAAATCCGAAGAACAAAACAAAAACCATTCACCTACCGCTGACATCGATTTAAACAAAACATTTTTGAGGTGCGTTAATTACAATCGTTTACACGATGAAAATTCAAATAGTGAATGCGTTGATGTCACAGCATCGAAAAACGATGACAAAAATGATAGTGATAAAATAAATGTGACCCATGAGCCAAATATTGGCTGTATGATTTGCAATAATAAAGAGAAAACGTTAACGGTAAATCAAACTTTCGATTTTCAACAGCCATTGAGTGTTTTGTGCGAAAAATTATGCGATGGAAGTTGTAACACATCTACAAAAACCTGTCAATCAACTGACGATATGAGCTATTTATCAACTGAACCAGATACTGGAACATTAAAATCACCAAATAAAAATGATGCGAAATCACTGTCCAAGCCGATGTTGGTAGGATCGAATGGTGATCGCTACGACTTTTTAACCAGCATGTTAGAAAAAAGTGCCAATGACGATGACGATGACGATGACGATGACACAGAAAGTATCAACATGGAAACAGATACCAGCTATAATAACAGTTGTGCACCACTTACTATTGAAAATTTGAAACAGTTCAACGAAAAATTTCTTCTTGGAAAATTGGCCATAGCTGAGGCTCTAGCAAATACATCGGCAATGACATCACCAGCAGCACATCGTCGTTTGGCTGCCCGTAAAATTGAATTAAGTTTAAATACACCGGATTTTGTCTATGATGTGGAAAATGCAGAGTATATACCACCAAGAGATTTGCTCATGTATTTATTAAGGTAAACAATAACGATCAACAATAAACGTCGCTTGATTGTTTTGACACTACAGTTTTTACAAAGTTTATTCATTTTTGAACTTGACATTGAAATATTATTTTGACGTAACACAATCTTGTTTAAAGAAAGAAAAAACAAACGGACTTTAGAACATGTTCTATCGAATGCTAGACTATTGTTATTTAGTAGATTTCATCAGTACAGCTCTCAGTTTAGTGTGCGTGTGTGAATCTGGTTGAGAGAAAAAAGAGATAATAAGTAAATTTGTTAGATTTTGAACTGTAACCAATATCGGTCCGACATTTTTCTGTCATAGAGGCACATGATAATAATTATTATGGGACGTGACACTAACTATTCGTTTATTGTTTTTCATTCAAAACTTGAGCATTTTCATTATCTCAAAACCTTGGTAATATTATGTTTGAATTTGAAATCCTGTTCTCAGAACTTGTTCCTACACACAATTTAATTAAATTGAGTCTCATAAAGGCTCCTGCAACTTACAGAGCACAATGTTTATTTCGACATATTTTTACTGCGGAATAGACAAATGAAATTATATTATCTTACAGCTTGATGAAATCGTGAAACTTCCACATTTTTTAGACGCGAAACTTTAAAATTACGAGATCTAAAGATTCGGTTTGAATTTTATATTTTTATAATAATTCGTATTGGAGATAGGCTCCAGGAAGCTGCCTACATTGGATGTCACTGCCATTTGCTCGGAAACGATGAATATAGCGAGAAAGAGCCACACATCCTATAGAAGGTCTACTAATTAGTAATCAGCCAATGGTGATTTGCAATTCATATTCATAGTGCATCTGGAATAACTTGAAATTTGATTCATGTACAAAGTAAATTTGTTGATAGATTTTATGAACAAAAACAAACAGCTAATAAGAAATGTTCATCCAGTTTTAGTTTAACGTTTAATATTCTACGTTTCGACAAGCAATCATTTGAAATTCAAAATCGAAATGTTTCAGAGGAAATTGTAAGCGAAAGACTTTGCAGTCCGAAAAAATAAATGTCAATAATAATAAAATTGCATGCGCATCAATGCCCTATTTTTGATCAATTTCTGCGGATCAGGAGATTTGTTTCTCTCTTCTAATGCAAATTGTTTCGGTTCTTATTTTCGAACGAATAATAAGAAAACTTCCATTTTATCTAATGCAGCATCGACCGAAATCGATATTTTCCATTGCCAGCCATATTTTTCAAATTGAAAATTAATTAATGAATAATAAAATAATTCAATTATGATGAAAAATTCCTCACATGCAGGCCAGCAAAGAAAGCGAATTCAGTGATTACACATTGTGAGCAATATGTCAGTGGCATAGGAGATCAAAGTTTCCAATCTGACAAACTCTACGAAACTATACCACAATCCAAATTTGATGATCAGTTATTCCGAACGCGCAAAAATGGACATTCTAATAAAATCAAGTCGATTTTTCGTCACACAAAGAAAATTTGTTCGTCTGTTATCTATCCCAAGGTATGTTATGTAAATACATATATTTAGTTGTGATGCGTTCAATTTTTATCCAGCCACCAAATCAAATTTGACTATTTTTTTTTTTTTTTTTTTTTTTTAATACATTTGGCTCGCGTTAAAACAATAAAAATAAACAAAGGAATATTCAAGATAAGAAACAGATCAAACAACATTCGAGAAAATTCCAGACACAACAACATGTGTCTGGTAGTTTTGTTTTTGTTTTTTTTTTTTATTAAATGCGCTCGAACTTTATTTTCTCTCATACCGTTTGAGTGAAACGCAACATTCTACCCCATGAATGTAATGATTGGGATTTTTTTTCTGCATATTTGATGGCATTCTGTTTTCATATGATAACATTTCATAAAAATAAAACATATTACGAATAATGGACAAGGGAGTAATCAAATTTATCCAACAAAAAAATAACGACGTCATCCATCCAACCATCAAACTGGTTCGAATTGAATCCGCGCAAAAATTAATTTTCGCAATCTGCTCATTTTTAATTTGTATAATGTATAAAAAACATATATGTCCATTCTATAGAAATTAGTTTTTATTTTTTTAAATAATTTTGAAAATAAGATTGATATGGCAGCGAAAACGACTCATGCTAATTTATCTTCAACAATTTTCATAATAAAATTTGGATAGTTTCACATAAACAATGAGTATATTATATTCAAGTTATGTTGAAGATCGTTTGTAAAATTATCAATTGTCAATGAAACAATAATCAAAACAAAAACGTATTTATCGTGACGTAAACGCAACTACGTCAGGAATTTGATGTCTAATTCCTTCCATTCCCTCTCTACTTCAAAAAATGCTACGAAAAACGTAATTATTTTTTTTTTTCGTTTTGGGGACACCGACATCCAGCCAAGAGCTGACGTTATAACAAAAAAGAAAAAAAAAGACAAGCAACAATAATTCTTGTTTTCTGCTCATTTATTCTTGACAGGCAAAATTTCGTTTATGTTTCTTTAATCCGAAATTTATTCAAAAAGATTTCCTCCGTTTTTGGAGGTTCACTTTTTTTTCTGTAGCTTAACAATATAAAAGAGGTTTTATATTTTTGGCTTTGCATGATAAAATTCGAATCATTTCTCAATGTGTTGATTAGTTTGTCTAGAATGTTCAACGTGGCAAAAGCACCTCGATAGGTGATCGAAAAATTGTGTTCACGGTTTTTTTGTGTGTTTCAAATGTGGTATTTTTTTAATTCCGGTACCAACTTACTGCAAAATACACGTAGAAGTTTCAGTGAAATAATAGGCAAATCGTATAGGAATATATATTTCAATACTCAGCTAAAAAATTTATTTGCATAGTGAATTGCAAGCATTGCAAATGAACGAAGTTTTTTCTTTTTGAAAATAAAATTATAGACAAAATCATATTTTCAAAATCGAATTGCAGCTGAAATTTCCATGAAATTAAATAATATGCACGAGTTACGTTTTTGTTTGATCGATACGCTAACGTTTTGTTTGGTTTCTCCAATATTGTTCAATATCGTTGTACCTATGCGATGATATGGAACATGAACCACGAGTCGATTTGTATGACCAACGAACTTCCGCTGCAATTATACTGTCCTAAAGAAACTGTCTCTGGATATTTGTGCATTTTTTTTTTTTACATAGATTTCGAGCTTTGAAAATACATATATATATGTATCATCTAAAATAATAATAATAATCAAATCAAAGGCATAGATAATAAATTTGAGGAATATTTTAAAATTTGTTTGAAAAAAGGTGAAGAGCAGGCATTGCAAAATTTTTTTTTTCTTTTGTCTACAAATTGAGCTAATGGAAGCAAATCGCGTCTTCATTATTCTACCGCGGAATATGGTTACAAATAAGTGAAAATTCGTGTAACAACCGTTATATTGAATATACAATTTATTGTAATCAGTCTAGTTTCGTTTTCGTTCTTGTATTTCGATTGCATAAATAAAAATTAAGAAGCCGGCTTGTATATTTTTATTTCACTTTCGTAGAAAAAAGTAATTCAAATGCTTCTGCAATGCCAATTGGATCAACATTGAAATAAACGGAAGCAAAGAAATAAGAATTGCAGATCGTTGCACATACCAAATGATTTAAGAAAAATAAACTCTAAATAAATTCATCGGACTCATGAGATTGAGAAAGAAATCGATGATTACGAGTTTTTTTTTTTCGGTTGCACAAAACTTCGTTTTTGTCAGATCTCAACTTAAATCAGAATATTTAAGCTGTTGTTCGATAATAATAATAAATAATTGACATTCTGAATGGTTAAGCTCATGTTTGAGGTCTACATATATTATTATTTATCATCAATATACTCATGATTCGTTTCTTTTATTGCAAGATTTGATTTGTCTTCTTTTCAAGAATAGATAAATAAACAAATATGATATTCAGGGTTCAGGGAATATCCAAAATCGACATAAATTAGATAAATTTGTGTGCATTGATATTGTGATGTGCGCGTAAAAGATGGACGATACGAAAATACATAAAATGAGATATTGTCGCGCATGTATTACGCGAATACAAAAAAAGATTCCGACTGAAATAAAAATTAAAAAAAAAAAAAAACAAAACAAAAAAAAAACATAAACAGAAAAACGAGATACATAGATTATATATATAAATATATATAGATTAGGGTGATCACATTCATCGTTTCAGTTCAGTTTGCTCCATCGGCTGTGATTGATTTATCCTATTCAGCTGCAATTGTTAAACAAGGTGTAGAACGCGTTCGAACACGAAAAGAACTTTTGATTTCTTTCGCAGTATTCCTTTTACACATTCGGATATATTATACTTACTTATTTTATAATTAGTGCCGAAAGTTCATTTTAAAGTGCTATCAGTTGACTTTTAATTTTTAACTTTTGAATTGCATGCTGTTCGTTCAAATAAAGCTGTGAAATCAATATTGGAAATTATTACCAGAAAAAAAAAAGAAAATCTCATAGTGAAAAGTAAAATGCTAAGACAAATTCCAACGATACCAGAAAAACCGAAAAAGACCTGCAAAAATGATCGCAAAACAATGCTCAAAAAACAAGCTTTGGCACGGTACTCACGATTTTTTTTTCTTTCATTGACCAATTTTCTATTTAAACATTCAGCAATCTTTTCGAAGAAAAATAAACAAAACTTTTGAATTGACGAATTCTTTCAATTTCAATGGAAAAACTATAACAATAAATACGATTAACAATATTTCGCCAATAGAATGGGATCATTCAATTCAGCACCGAAAATCAATAACATTGACTCACAAGATGATGACGTTGCGCTACCTAATGGCCTGGACACCAGAATGGACTTGGTCAATCATTGTAAATTGATGCGTGGTGACAATCGACCAGAGCTATTGCAGCGTTCATTTTTCAAATCCATCAATGACATTTTACCAAACGATTTAACTGATGGCTTTAGATATTTGAATTTAAACTCAGTGTCTAAAGGTAAAATATCAATTGGTTTCTTCTTTTATATCCGTTAAGAATAATTTCATTTATTCATTATTCAAATATTTTCAGTATGCAGCCCCCCAAAATCATCACCGAACCATATCCGAATTCTGCAATGGAATATCTTATCACAATGTAAGCCCTTTTTTCTCATAAAACATTAAAAACATTTCATTTTTCAATCAACCAAAAAATTTACATATATAAAGATCAAAGAGCAAACGTACGAGATGTATACTCGTATGACGAGAAATAAAGCCATGTGAAATCAGATAATTAACAAAATTTTGAATATTCAAATCGCATTATCTATCGTTTCAAATTAGCTGGCTGCTGACCACAGTTAATTCTTTCATAGTTAAAATGAAAATTTGGATCGTATTTTGATGAGACATTTCAAACTGTGTTCAATTTTTAATATGAATAACGATAATAAAAATCGGCCGTCTAAATTTTAATACAAATTAGTCACTGAATTTCGAAAGAATTTTGTTACTGGAAAAATATTTGGTTCTCATTTTTAAGTTTTATCCGTTTTTCTTATGAAAACCGTCAAATTATCAGTTATTATTTGGAATCACACATCATATACTGTGTTCGATGTATTGTGACCATGTATCAGTCGATGAAGACATCAAAATACGCATTCAATTCAAACCAATTCAACGGCAAATTCTAGCTGATTTTTTGGGTTTAAATGATTTGCGTAAAATAAATGCGTAAAATAAATGCGTGAAATAAAATAAAATGCGTAAAATAAATGCGTAAAATAAAATAAAATGCGTAAAATAAATGCGTAAAATAAAATAAAATGCGTAAAATAAATGCGTGAAATAAATGCGTAAAATATAGTTGATGAACGTTTGACTCGAATTTCAAACACATCAACATAGTTCATATCATTTATTTTTATTATTATTCATGTTTTCATCAAATCGAATGTAAATAAATTGACCGTTTTTTTGTGTGTCAAAAATTCCATGAATTCACGAAGCATTGGGTCAACATAATGATAATTTTGTCTGCTGTCCAGCTGATGCATTAACTTGGGAATCGCGTAAATATCTTATCGTGCAAGAAATTATTCAGAATGATCCAGACGTTATTTGTTTACAGGTAAACAGTGTGAATTTTACTACATGCGATTTTTCATTGACAGTTGTTCAAATCTTCATCAATGATTATTATTATTTATGATCATTTGATTGGTTTCGGTTTTCGGTCACTTTAAATGATTGGAATTCGATGTTTTTTTTATTTACGGTCGCTATATTTCCGTGAACTTTTTCTTATAGTTCAAATCTTCAAATGAAAAATTTATGTTTATAGCTTGTTTGTCCTCTTTCTAAATCAACACAAATTAGAGTATTCAAATTTAAATCGTTAAGAAAAAGATCGATTGAAACCGAAATATATCCAATCAATTCCAATCATTTTAATGTATTAAGCAAATAATAAATAAATTTTACAACAAAATTTTATCAATCTTACAATCAATGATAATAGGAAGTGGATCATTTTAAATTTTTGCAATCGATGCTATCAACAATAAGCTACGAAGGAATATTCTTCCCAAAACCGGATTCACCATGTTTATATATCACCGAAAATAATGGACCCGATGGATGTGCTATATTTTTCAAAAAAAATAAATTCGATTTGGTTAATTATGATACGCGTGTATTAGAAGTATGGAGAATTCAAAGTAATCAAGTCACTATAGCGGCAAATTTACGTATCATTGAAACTGGAAATGAGATCTGTGTTTGTACAACGCACTTAAAAGCACGAAATGGAGCGCTACTGGCCAAATTACGCAATGAACAGGGCAAAGTAATATACCATCATTAAATGGATATTTTTGAAAATGTTGTTAATTCATTTTGATTTATTTAATTTTTTTATTTTATTTTATTTTTTTTTTTTTCATTTCACGATCTCCACTTAGGATTTGATGCGTTTTGTTCAAAAAGCTGCTGATAATCGCCCGATATTGATATCAGGCGATTTCAATGCAGAACCCAATGAACCTGTTTACAGCACTATCATAAATAATCCATCATTGAGTTTATCGTCTGCATATGCTGATTTAATGGCCACACAATTCAATGAAAATGCAGATAAAAATGGTAACGCCAATAGTTTAGACGATAAAAATGACAACATCTGTTCGAAAAATGGTGTTAAGTATAATCGTGTTGATTATTTAATCAATAATGAACCACCGTTCACAACTTGGAAGATACGTGAAGAAGGTGAAGTGTGTCATACTATTGATTACGTATTTTATTCTCAAGACAAGCTTAAGGTGATTAATTTCAATTGCTGTTCCAATGAAATACACAATCTATTCAATTTATTTACCTCATTTTTAGGTGATCAATTGCTTGAAATTTCCACGAGATAATGAAATTGGAAAAGATCGTACACCAAGCCATACTTATCCATCCGATCATTTTTCACTAATTTGCGATTTTGAAATTCTGTGACAAATAATGACAAAATAATAGAGGCAGAAATGATTTTGGTGTAATCAAAATTTTCAAAATATTTAATAGAATTGCAAGCTGATGTGCGAAATTAATGACAAATCGAGAATAAATAAACCATGGTTGATTTGGTGAAAAATTCTTAAATAGTTTTATTTTTTTCATCGGAAAACTGAAATCGCTAACATTCACGATTCGCCCATTCATGAAATGAAAAATTTGAATCATGTATTATTACAGTAAAGTCTCTATAAAAGGACCACTCTCTAAAAGGACCATTCCTCATTTGTGGACCAATATGCCAGCAACCAAAGTGGTCCTTTTAGAGGAACTTTACTGTATATTGCGTTTGTCAGGTTTATGGCCGAAGAGGGATGAAAATTAAGAATCAATTTTGAACACGTTATGATATGCGAATATCTTCAATTTATTTGGGTAACAGTGCGGGTGAACGCAAAGTCTCTCTCTCTCTCTCTCTCTTTGAAAATTTCATTTATTCGGTGTTAAAAATTGAATGATAAATTTTGACAAAACGAATTATCATTTATCGATATCGGAAGCATCTGCTTCGATTTCATCAAGTACGGACTCAGCAACTGTTGATGATGGAGTGGTAGCCAATGATTGATCTGGTAGCGGCGCATTATTTGTGTTCGATTGTGTTGAGACCTGTGATTGAGTGAAAAGATCGGATGTGGTACTACGTTGACTCGATAATATTTGTGACGATGGTGTCGAATTGCTGACTGATTTCGGTTCAACATTTTGAATTGTGATTGAATCGGTGCAATCATCAACTTTATAGATTCCGGTCAAGTAATCGGCCAACTCAAACATATTCGAACGCAACGAAATAATAATGAATTGTGCATTTTTTGTTCGCTCCTTTATATAATTGGCCACAATGGACACATTTTTGAAATCCAAAGCCGCATCAATTTCATCCATGAAATATAATGGTGACGGTTTATAATAATGTAAAGCAAATACCAAAGCCAGTGATGACAAAGTCTTTTCACCTCCGGATAAATTTGAAATATATTTCCATGATTTACGAGGCGGACGAACGCTAAATGTTACACCTTCACTGAATGGATCCATTGAATCGACCAATTCCAACTCAGCATTACCACCTTGTGTGATCATTTGATACATTTCTTTTAGTTTATGCGTTATAATATTGAAACCTTGCATGAATTCGGTGTAACGACGCTTTTTAATATCATCATATAATTTTCGCATTTCATTTCGTTTATTGGTTATTTCTTCCAAAACCTTGATTCGATCCATATAAACGTCTCGTTTCTTTTGATATTCATCGATGACATTCAAATTTGGTGTTTTTGCTTTCAAGTCATCTTCAAGAACTGAAATACGATATTGAACATCATTTAGTACATAGCCGGCCAATTCTTCATCCGAATATTTTTTTAGTGGTAACGGATTTTCCTCATTTGGAATATTATGTAATTTCAGTGGTTCTAATTTCTTTCTGTAAACCGGAATGATTGCTTTCAGATCACGTACAGTTTTCTCGATTTTTTGTAATGTTTGCTCTAATTCGACACGCTGCAATTTTGCATCAGATTCTTGCTTCTGTAATGCCAGAACCTCCTTCTTAGTATCGCTGGATCCATTGCTTGTTTCAGATATTTCATTGAGAATTTCCTTTAAACGTGAATCAATTTCCTCGATATCAGTTTCGGCTTGGGTTCGTTCGTCAGCCATTCTATATAAGTCATTTTGGGCAGTTTCAATGTCTTCTTTTAAGGTTGCTATTGTGCTCTCAGTTTTTGCGATGTTTCGTTCGCATGTTGATATTTCCACTTTCAATTTTGTTACTTGTTTCGTGAATTTTGTGATACTTTTTTCCGTATTTTCAATGTTCTTTTCAATTGAATGCATTTTCTCTTCAGTTAAATCTTGGATTTGCTTGGCAACTATATCAATTTGATCGGTGAATGCTTTGGTATCGGCTTGGCATTTGTCGAAGATTTCTTTTTTTTCATTCATTTTGCCCTCAAGTTCAGCCACTTTTTTTGGATCAGAACGTGTTTGTTCCATTCGTGTGCGCTGCTCTTTAAGCTGAGCCTCTAGTCCCGGTATTTGGTGAGCGAATCGATCAATATCAGTTTGAAATCGCTTCAGATCTCGTTCTTTGGCTGGCAAAGAATTCTGCAAGGCCTTCAAATGTCTGCCCTTTTCACCTTGCAATTGTTGAAAATGATTTATTTCGTCCTGAATCTTTTGCGCTTTTTCTTGAATGTCACTTAAATCTTCAACTGTTGTATTTCCAATTGATGTATTTAAATTTGCCGTTTTAGTTTTCACCTTTTCACCAATTCTGCCACGAATTTGGCTTTTACCACCACCCGTCATTGTACCAGCTATTTCGATAACATCTCCATTCAGCGTGACTACCCGCTTACGAACAGCACCATATGAAACACGAGTTGCTTGTTCCATATCTTTAGCAACCAATGTTTCATGAAGAGCATAATAAAATGCTGGTCTTATGCGTTCGTCTTCAATACGAACCAAATCAATGAGTCGGGGAACGTTTTCAGGTCTGAAATAATATTTACATTCGGAATGGATTAACTGAAAGCAACTTATAAATAAGAAATATTGAAAACATCCAAAATGACCTACGTTACAACATCACGTTCATAATGGCTATATTCTTGGATTTTGTCTAATGCAATGAAGTTTCCGCGGCCCACATTATTATGCTTCAAACTGTTAATACATTGTTCAGCTGTTTCAACGGTGTCCACAATAATATCATTAAGACGAGGACAACATGTTGAAATGGCGACATCATATTTTTTGTCGATACCACCCAAATCACCCTAACAAAGACAAAAAAAAAAATAATTCATAATATTCAAAAATAATCCATGCATCTAATTGAAATAGCAAATCAAATAGCAATCGACCATACCAGCCGACCCATGATGCCTGGCAATTCCCCTTTCAGTTTTTTTCGCATCAAATGCTCAAGAACTTTGTTGTTTGACCTGGCTTGCTGCATTAAAACCTTCCTTTCTTCAATCTGTTGTAAATTATTTCATTTTGGTAAATTATCTATTTGATTTATTATAATTTTTATTTGAACTGTTTTTTTTTCTTCAAACTATTGTCTACCTGTCTTCGAAAATTTTCATATTCCCCTTGAAGCTCCTGTTCTTTGATCCTGTAATCGTTTATTTCGGCTTCAACTTTAGCGATTTCAGTTTTAATTTTGGGTATTTCCTTTTCGGCTTCATTATATTCTTTGCGACGTTCTTCCAATTTTTTCTTAGCCTCATCTAAGGATTCTTGATAGTTTTCAAATCTTTTTTTTTCGTCCGTTTCGTTCTTTTTCACCAATTGTAATTCTTTTTCAATAACATCCAACTCAGCTTTTGCGTTGTCGTATTTCAATTGTACGCTGGCTAAGTCAGCCGCCAATTTATCCTTCCTTTCGTTGAGTGGTGCAATTAAAACTTTAACTTCAGCTGCATTCTTTTCCAGCTGTTTCTTTGCTGCTTCCTGCTCTTTCGTGAAACGTTCAATCTTTCGCTCACATTCTTCAATTTCTTTTTCATTTTTAGCTGGCATTCGCTTCAACTCTTCTAGTTCTGATTCTTTTTTCTTCAATTGGGCCTGAATCTGCTTGCGTCGCTTATTAGTTTCGGTCATTGTCGATTGAATTTCATCGTATTTACTTTGAGCATTCTTTTTCATATTTTCATGTTCGTCTTTCTTTTTGATAATGCGCTCATAATTGCTAAATATTGAATAAAATGCCTTTAATTATTTTCTTATCAGATAAATTAGTGGTATTTAACAGCCAAACATACGCCATTTCCTCTTTAATTTGATTCTCTTTCTCTGCACGCTCTTTAATGATGGCTTCATACTTTTCATCGTGCTCTTTTAAATGTTTGGTTTTCTCCTCCAGCTCTTCACTGCAATTCTGCAAACTTTTGTTCGTATTGTATCTGTTAAAAATAAACAAAGAAATTATATGCTAGAAGTCATAGCTTCTTCAAATAGAGCTTATCAATTCACTAACATATGAATTTGTATTTCCTTATTCTTCGTACGCGTCAAATCATTTTCCATTTTTAAATAGGCTACGGCCTCTTCCATCGGCGCCTTTAAATCATTGAGCTCTCTTTCGGCCATTTTACATCGATTATGCTTTTCTGTACGCTCTTCACTTAAAACATCAACACGAGCCTGTATTTTCAATAATGGCTCTTTATATCGCGTTGTACCAATTATATCCTCCAAATACTCCAAATGACCACATTCATTCTCATTTTGAGCTTTTGGCTTCATCATTGCAATTGATTCGACTTCGCCCTAAAAATATTCATCGTTAAAATGAAATTGAATATTTTAAATAAGCTTAGCCATCAATATATATATATATATATATATACTTGAAGAATCAAAAATCGATTGTGATCTAAATCAACGCTATGGCGTTTGAGTAATGCGGCAACCTCCTTGAACTGTACTCGACGATCATTAATCGTATAGAATGATGAATTATTACGGAATGCTTCACGTGCGATAACGAATTCACTGTTTTCGATCACACGATATGTTCCATCATCATTGTCTTCGATTTGAGCGAAATGAACGGCCACCCGGCATCCATTCACATTTTGATATTTCTTTGAACTATGAATCATTGAAGATAATTTCTTGCAACGAATCTTATTGGAACGGTAACCGAACACAAATAACATGGAATCAATTACATTTGATTTTCCGCTACCATTTGGACCAATGATGGCGTGAAAACGCTACAAAATAAACAGAAATAAAAACAAAACATGATCTAACATTATCAATCAATAATATTGAATTAAAAATGATTTGGATTTACATGGCAAAAAGGTCCCAACGGCACATTATCGGCGTAACTCTTGAAATCTGTGTTCATTATTTTCGTAATGATCAACCGAGCTCCTTTTGACTCACTTGAGCAGTACGGTTTTATTGGCGGTGGTATGTAGATGTCACCAACACGATATCCTCCTAGTTTTTAATTTAAATAGAATCAAATTAAATCCAGAATTAATTATATATTTTTTGTTGTTGCAGTCC
>GL501545.1:1507206-1538791 GCA_000149185.1 Mayetiola destructor
TTTCGCATTTGAATTTCAAATAATTGTGAACATACACATTCGAGCCACCAATTCCGCGTTTAGTTTTCGCTCATATTGGATGAAAGATTTGGCCAGATTTTAATTTACCTTCTTCATCTTCATACATCGAAGATGGATCGAGATCCTCTTCCATATTCACATCTTCAACCAGATTGTTTTCTGTCATTTGTGCCGCTTGATTTTGTGCAACTGAGCTAACAGCTGAACTGCCGCCACTTTTCCTCAATTTTTTCGGTGGCGAGCTCATGATGCTCTCTGAAAATGATAATTCAGAGTTGAATATTGGCTTAGATGATTGAACGAAACGAATTTCGGCAAATTGAGTAATTATTTTTTGGTTCTTCATCAAACAGTTCAAGTGGACTCGTAATTACACCAAAAACTATAATGTCCCGCGCTTTCTACAAGCGAAAATCAAACTTACTTCTTCGTTTGTCAAAAAAGAAAAATAACTAATTAATTATTCTCAGTGAACATACAAAGCAATCCTTGGAATATTTTTAAGTATTATTCACTTAAATTTAAGAATATCTTTTGAAATGCAAAAACTTCCCTAGAAAAAATTCAAATTCTAATACAAAAATCCGATAGACGCGTAGTGTTTTTGTAGATATTTAATTTTTGGTTACTTTTCGTTGACATAAATTTAAAATTGATGTTTGGAATGGAGCGCCATCTGAAATTTTGATGTACCTAAGTGTACGTAGTTTTATTGCTCGATGCATTCATTATTCGCATAATACTAATCGAACTAAAGATTTTTTAGAACTGGAAACATACGTGCCGTTGCATGGGTACGAAAAATTAGACCATTCTCTTCGTGCTGCCATCTGTGTATCTTACCGTCCAACGCTGTACCGATATATTTGTACAAATAAGCTAAACAAATGCATCCATTTTAATCATCATTCTTATTCGAATAAACACATTTTTTATTTTGTTACTGTTTTCTCATTGAATTTAAGATTTGTTTATTTGATTTTCATTCTTTGTTGTTTTCTTTTTTCATAATTTTATTGAAGCGAGGGCCTTGAACCAAAAAAAAAAAAAAACAATTTTTGCTTTTTCAATAATCTGATAACGTATCCGAGAAGAAAAATTTGTGTCTTTTTTTCGAATGCATTTTCATTATAATTGATGATTATTTGAACGTAATATGGATTTTGATATTCATATCCATCATTATTTTCCAATTTTTCTCGAGCACTCACTAGTCCGCCCTTTAACAAATATAATAATTTTAATTTTATTTATGCACAATACAAATTATTTATTATAAATTAAATATCAATTTCGGTATGTATAGAATGGTTATTGACTCAGATGCCGCCGGATTGCTGCTGGTGATGCTATTCATTTTTTTTGAATTAAAAATGATTCATTCAATTGCTGTAGCAATGGGCTATTGGCTATGATGACCGAGTAATAAAATATGTAATCCATGTTAATTCATACTGCCAGCTTATCTTACTGGTTCGCTATTATTCATAAATCAAAATTCGGTCACACAGTTAATTTATTTACCTCTTAATGTTTTGTTTCTGTTTTTAATTATTTTGATGGTAATGGGAGAGCCAATGTATGTTGCATTATTCAACGAATCCAAATGTGGAATTACATTACGAAAAATTCAAACATAAAATTGAAGGAAAAGGCGATCAAACGGAAAATTTAAAATGGTAGTAAACATAATGATGATACGATGACCAAACTACAAGTCAAATCATTGTGTTTAGCGCGCTTTAACGCGTTTGACTCTTTGAATGAGCGATCAACCATTGAAGAGTTATGTCGATATTTGCTTTTTCCTTACACGAAATGCTATAACAGCATATCTCTCTATCTTGTACACTTGACAAATTCCTAATTAAAAGATTGTAAAAGAAAAACGAGAAGCAAAATGAGTATTTTACGTCGATATAGTTGATTTAGCTGATTTCTTTTTTATCTTTTAGCTTACATTCGTTCAATTAAACCAGTTTCATCCAATGCACCAGGTAGATCACGTTTATTGCCTAAAACCAATACTGGAATACCAGCCAACTGTGGCTTATCTAATAGTGAATGAAGTTCATTTCGTGATGCTTCCATTTTGTCCAAGTCAGCAGCATCAACCATATACCTGTAAACGTACCGCCATCGCAAAAAAAAACTCAATGTAGATGTTTATTTTTGTGAATTTCTGGAAATTTGTTCAAAAAGGCTTACACTATTGCATTTACGCCACGACAATAACGCTCCCACATCGATCTGAATCTTGGCTGTCCACCAATGTCCCAGACTATTGAACAAAAATGTAAACATTTGTTTTGGATGGAATAAATAACGAGTTTTTGAATGAGTGCAATTTACCTTTTATAGTAACGTTGCCTTTGGTGATTTTACGCATATTGAAACCAACAGTTGGTATCATATCTTCACTGAATTGACCCGACTGCAAAATAAACGCCAAAAAAAATAGAAAATTACATTAAAAGAAAAAAAAAATCGGACTTTAGACATTTTATGTGATGTTGCGTGATGAAATTTCCATCAAAAGAATGATCACCAGAGATCCATAAACATTTGTACACAATATGCTTTGTGAACGATATACAGTAAAGTTCCTCTAAAAGGACCACTTTGGTTGCTGGCATATTGGTCCACAAATGAGAAATGGTCCTTTTAGAGAGTGGTCCTTTTATAGAGACTTTACTGTATTAACCTACCGCAATCACATTCACGAACGTTGTTTTTCCGGAATATTGCAGTCCAACTAGCGTCAATTCCATTTCTTCTTTCCAAAATAGACTTTTAAACCAGTCCAAAATTCGATTGATTATAGCAAACATCTTCACACTTGTTTTCGTTTATGGAAGTGTAACGATTCAATAACAACAATTATTCTTCTTGATTCGAATGAAATGTCTTTTGAGTACTTTTCTACGTATATTATTCTCACGTAATATTTTTATTGACAAACAACAAACACTTATTCCACAACGTACTAATATTTAATTTCATGTGATGTAAACGTTTCACTAATATCTGTCAAACATCTGAAATACATCAATCAATTCACACTGCTTATCAGAGTTCAAGAATTTAGAACAGAAAATTTATTTGGCTTCAGAATAATATGCTGACAATTTAGGATTTGTTAACATTAAAAATGGCATTCGTCAAAATGTTCACAATTACAAATATCAAACGAAAAAATCTAAACTATCCAAACCAATGACTATGCAAATCGATTGATTTCATGGAATAGCCGACTATACACAAGTGACAGTGATTGCTTTTGTATTCATTGAAGGGAATATATATTTTCGTTTTTATGGCTAACAAATTTTTGTGAACGTTTCCGTTTTCTCTTTTTCTCAGAACGTCCTACGATGATAATAATTCGGCGAAAAATGATTTTTGTTGACTTCAACACACGACAAAATATTCTTTTCTTCCTTTCAATAGTTGTTTTATTTGATTAAAAAAAAACCTTCACATCAGTTTTTCGATAATAATTTTCCTTTCTACTTTTCTGAGCAAATCTAAAAAAAAAAATATTGTGCAAAAACAATATTTAAAAACGGTACAAATTATGATCGAAAACTTGTCTATTATCTGTTCCCTTTTTCGATAAATTGAATCTCAACACAATGTAATAATGTTTGTCGTTGATGGAATGATTGAGGTTTTCCTTATCTTCTCTTTTCCCTTTTTTTCTATTCTCTGTAGAAACAAAATGCCATTTTGACAGTTTTTTTTGTTGGTAGATTGCACGAAAGCCAATATTGGTGTAGTAGTCAAACGAATGACGTTTCGATGTTTTGAATTGTCAATATGTGAATACCGTCCAATGTGCGGATTTACAAATACACAATTTCTATTAGAATGTTTATTATTTGGTGCACTTTTTTTTAAATTAGACTGGTGCATTATTGCTTTGTAAATTGAATTGTAGATGATTTGTTTTGGCTTAGATCATTTTTTATACATCAAATTTCTACATAGAAAAACAATGATGAATTGTGAAAAAAAGAAGAAGCAATATTTAGCATCAGAGTTGCTGTGATTTAGTGCCGAGTAGAAAAAAAAAATTTCCGAAAAACATAACCAAACGTCAACTATTTGCAAATATTTTCAATTCGAATTATGATTGTGATGTGCAAATAATAATTGCCAAAATTACACAATATCGGCGAATGTCACAATGGTCGCTAACAAAAAGATCAATGACAATATTTTAAGTAAAATCTTTGGATGTTTTGCTTGTATGTGAACTGTGCTCACAGTGTATAATTTGTTGTGTTGATGCAAGTATCTCACAATTTGAATGCACACAACATAAGTGGGTGTGATAAGAAACAAAAACGTATGCTTGGTCTAATGGTCATGAATGCGCGCACACATGTGTACCAAATACCAAGTGATACAGACGATTCGCATGTGTGGCAAACGATCTTCTAGATGAGAAGGGATACACTTCGATTACATAATTTGAAATCATATTTTTATTATTTTGGCTATATTCTGAAACTGAAATAATAGTATTAATAATGATGAGCGAACAAATATATGAGTTATATATAGTTTAGTACCGAACAGCTGTCAACCGATTTACCATGCAGTTGACAGTTGCTTGGTGCTAGCATGAGAATACCAATACAATATGAAATATGTACAGTTTACTAAGTGAAACATGCTTTATATGAATAAAGGATGCACAGTATTGTGCGAGCTCTTCAACCACCAACATCAACATTCTTTGTTCTCCTCTTTAACAGCGTAAACACACACTGATGAGCATCACAGAAGAGAAACAAGCGTAGTAACAATAATAAATAAAACAAAAAACCGAAACATTAAATAGGAGATGCTAAAGAAGGCAACAAAAAATAACTTCAGAAAACGCAGACACTACATACTACTTTTAGATACTCGCAAAAGAATCATGTAAATTGAAAAGTTGATTCTTTTTGTGTGCGCGTTTCTTGTTTTCAGTTTGTGTTTTTGTTTATTTTCTTCGCTTTATTTTATTTTGCGTACGAATCTTGTTATTTTTTTTTTTTTTTCAATCAATCATATCTCGATCAATGAAAACCGTGAATGTGTGTGTGTTTGTGTGTGAAAATAAATAGGCGAATCGTGCAGATATTTTTCTCGATGTGCAAAAATGACGGCTTAGATCGTCTGTTTAGTTTTTAGTTTTTCTTTTTGTTCTTGAGTTCATATCAAGAAAGGGTGCCAGAGCATCAATATACACAATGGCTTACATAAATGTAGCTGAATGGTGTCCTGATCAAGTGACAGATTGGTTAAAAGGTATGACTAATAACAACGATGTTCAATTCTTCGCTACGATTTTCACATTGCAAATATTATTTTTGTCTTATCGTTTTTCAACTAAAATTGCAAAATTAATCTCTGATACTGGCATTCCTAAAAATTCATATAATAAATAATAATACAATCAAAAATTGCTTTCCGGTCGACTTTATGTCTTTGCATTGAACATTGTACGAAATACATTATATTCAGTGTTTCCAATTTTTGTCTCGATATGACGCTCATTTAAAACTTTGAAATTAGTTTCTTTGAATTTGATTTAATTTTTGTTGCTGTTGTGCGCTCTTTGCTTTGTTCTCCTTTCAATCTGTAAATATGGCAGGTCTGGACAGTTCGATGCATAAATACATCCATTCATTTGCGAATAATGAGATTAAAGGTCAAACACTGCTTAACATTCGACCATATGAATTGGAGGAATTAGGAATTTTTTCAATTGGTCATCAAGAAATCGTTTTAGAGGCTGTTGAACAATTGCGAAGCTTTAATTATGATTTGGAAAAGGAGAACCTACAATATTTGGCCTCACGTGTTGCGACAATGGCAAAAAATTTGAAAAATCAATTAGAAAAATATCCAGATAAAAGTAAAGATCGCATTGAAACACAGGAATTAAGTGATATTACACGTGCAATAGCTACAATTAAACCATTGGTAGCATGGTTAGATCGATCACCATTCTTAGGTGAGAGTATTCATTATTTTCAATGTACAATAATATTTCAATATCAATCGAATGTTAATTGATTTTATTTAGGTCAACAACAGTTCAATGAAACTCGCGGAAGAATTTCTAAATTAGGAGCACAAATGGCAACCAGCGCACAAAGAGATCGATTTTTGGAGAATCCCGTTGATCATGTAATTATTATCAATATTTTCAAAAGCAATAACAATATATCGATCACAATGTGTTCATTAAATTTCCTATAAAAAATATTTTCTACAGATTCGGTTGAAAGCTGAAATTGTAGCGAAGCTTGCAGATTACATCATACAAGATATATCTGATCCGCTTGTTCTACAGCCGGCTACTTTGAATTTGGTAACATTGAAGAAACGAGAGTCGGAATTGGGTTTCAATATTGTACCGAATTATCATGGTATCCATGTGTGAGTATTTAAATTATCAACCAAAATATTATTAGTTTTTTTATACATTCGAATAAATGATTAAATGTATATTTGTTCATTATTTACACAGTATCACAGATATCAAATACAATTCACCAGCCCATGTATCAGGCAAAATTGAAGATGGTGACGAAATCATCCAAATCAATTATCAGACTGTAGTTGGATGGGATCTTAAGCGTGTATTGCAACAATTAGAAGAATCACCGCCTGATGTTCTGCTGACATTGAAAAAGCGACCACGTCACACAAAAATCTATGGACAGATTTATATGAAACCGTATCGATTACCAAGCAAAAAACGATCATTACCATATCGATTCAATGAAAATTTACCAAGTCCGCGAATTGAATTGATGCCATCACAGAATTTTCCAATTCTAATGCCATTACCAGAAAAAAATAATCTCTCTGATACTGATTCAAGTAGTGCAAGCAGCATTTCAATTCCGACTGAATCGATAAAAACAAATGATAAGGATTTACGCTTATATTTATCAAAACCACGCGCCGTACTTCAACGAAGGAACACAATATGCGGTGATCAAGCGTCGGGTATTCGGGGTAATATCATGTTTCTACATGAAATCAATATTCAACGCAATGGTGAAGGAAATAGTTTACGTGATAAATCAGTATCATTTGGATTTGGATTAGAAATGGCATCAGCTGAACGATCCAACACCTGCATTGGTATGCATAATGTAGGAAATACATATGACAAATATGGTGATTTGGGTAGTGCATTGAAAACCTCTTCACCTGATATTAAAGCTCACAAAGTGAATAGCAATGAGGATCAACTAGCATTAAAATCATCGAAAAACGATCTGAACGACAATGAAATTTCCACGGCAAATGGTGATGTTGTGCCTAACCAAGATACAAAGTCTAAAGTTGTAACATTCAATACAGCACACAATCTTATTGGAAATACTATGAATAAATCGAGTCTGCTTGATTCTATTCCATATGCTGATGCTATTGATGTGAACGATGTAAATGAAAATTTTAAAAATAAAAACGAAAACAGCAATGTATTAGACGAAAAATCGAATAAATGTACAACGGTCACACCGAAGTTACCACTAAAAATGCGAGCTGTAAATGCAACAAATGACAATGGCTTAGTGGAAGCAATAAACTTTACACTTATAAAGAGTCAACACAAGACGACAGACATTAATCTTAAATTAGTAGCCGACAATGGTAAATATCGTTATTACTTACTGAAACACAGGATGCCAAATTTCAGTTATTTTTTTTTTCTTTTTACGTAGATAAACCGCCAGAAATAGGGCCGAGGAAGGAATTTTTAAAGAAACTTGCACCAAAACCTCCTCCTAGACCATCGAAAGCTGCTGAGCTAGTACAACGAAAATTCGAATTGTTAAAAATGGAACGAATAATCAACGATAATAATATATTAGAAAAACATGAGCTAAATAGTCCTGCATTACCGGAATCGAATAGAGAAATAAATAGATCGACATCTTCATTGCATCGTGTGCCAAATGTTAAAAATGAACTCTTTGCAATGGGGCCCAATGCAAATTTTACGGGTAATTCTCCGTGTCATAGCCACCGTCAAACGCCATTATTATTACGTAAGTAATTGAATTCCATGATGTCGTTAAATTTTTTATCTTATTTTATCCCTCTATTTTTTAAATTAGCCGTATCACAAAAATTGCACGGTGATGAACATAGTGAGGAAACGGAACTATTAACACCAAATAGAACCAAAACGTTGACATTGAAAAAGAAAAATTCAATTTTGGCGAAACGTCGGAAAATTTGCCTTAAAACTTTGGAAATAAGTGATATTCAAGGTCATTTATTTCGTCGAATGAAAGATAAGCATGGTGTTACCTATTGGGCGAAATATTATTTTGTGATGGTTGAAACGGCATTGTATGGTTTTCGAAGTAAAAGATCACAGAAAGCAAGTTGCTTAATTTTTCTACCAGGATTCACAGTGTCCTTGGCAAAAGAGGTGCATTCAAAACAATTCGCATATAAAGTTTACCATCCGAAAAAAACATTCTATTTTGCTGCTGAGACTGAACAAGCGCTCGGTCAGTGGATGGAGTACATCAAAAGAGCTATACTAAAAGGAAGTTCGACCCCAATTGACCCAATGCAAGTGGATAATGTTAAAACAGGTGAATTATTTTCTGAAACTGATAGCTCAGAAGATGAAAATGAATTCGAAGATGCCCCACAACTTTCGTCATTCAAACATGCTTTTCTCGGTGGAGGTCGTACAAAGAAGCGCGGTTCAGTGGATGAAACATCGTCAACAACATCAAAAAGTGAGAAATATCATTTGGGTTTTGGATCCCTAAAGAAGTTTACCAATTTACATAATTTGCCATTCACGTCAAGTAAAAGTGATAAAGATCGTGACGAACGAAAGAAAGCACAAAGTGATATACCGGTGCCGACAGCACAATTCCGTAGTTATCGTAAAATACCAGGAAATGCTGGAATGCAATTAGGATCAAGCTCGATAATTGATTACAATATATTAGCACAGCGATTGCCACAAACTAATGTTTCAAATTTATCATCATTAAAGACAACAATTCAAGAACAAATATTACCGAAATCATTTGAAATCCAAATAAAGCCACCACCACCACCACAACAAAAAGTTGATATTGTGCAATCAGTAAATCAACAACAATTACCCAGCCCACCCATTCCAATGAAAAATCAAACGAATTCACCGAAATCAAGTCCAAACACAACACTTCAGCATAAAATTCCAGAGCATCAACAAATGGAAAAAAAACCAATATCAAAATTAGCTAAAACCAAAACATCTCCATTCAATTATATGCATGCATCGAATCCGAATTTGGTTGAATTCACATTTCAAACATCAAAAACATTAGATGTCGGATTACCCAAGGTGAATGCATCTACTTCATTCGATCCGCATCAAAATCCACAAAATATGATCACATTAAAAGATTTGATGCTACAAAGAGAAGAAGATGAAGCTCATAATATGTATAATAATCGCGTTAATCTTGGCGTCGAAAAGCAAAATGATAGACAAAAAAAGCTTAAGCCACGGCGCTCAAATGACACTACATCCAATGATATTAATCGGACAAATGATGAAAATGAAAATACTCCGCATAATGGACAGAAACCTGGTGTAAATAAAATACAAAGCCGAAGTTTACCAAAAACACCGGACTATGCACAAAGCTTTAAGACGGATGATTCCGAAATAATAATGGCCAGATCAAAGGAAGGCCAAAAACTTCGAGATTTTGGATATGAATTTATTAGCGGTGACGATGTCACAAATGTTAATTGTCAAATTGTAAATATCAATGTAAATCCATCCCAGTATCAATCCAAAAAACCTATAGCTCAACCAAAACTGAATGATCGTTTTTTGTTGTCATCGAAGCGAAAGGGTTTAAATTGGATCGGTTTGACCTCAGATAAACGGAATGATGATGAAAAAATCTCGAACAAGGGAAGTTTCAAATTAAATAAACATAAAGTATTGGATGCATTTGAACCAACGCGCTCTAAAAATGAGTCGTATCGACCAGTTTTAAATCGTTTTACTCAAATTAATAAGCTAGATAATGAAACATTTGTACCAGCATCAGCACTGAATCACAGAACTGACTCAATTTCATCCATCACAAATAGTGATCGGAGGCCATCAACAGCTAGTACAGTTCAAACAACCTATTTATCAAAATTAACATTTCCAACATCGAAAACCGCTAAAGAGAAACGTTTGCTAGGTTCACCGCGCTTACATCGTGCTGCATCTTCACTTTTTGGGCGAAAAGCATCGGATGCATCAATACTTGATCACGAAATATTTTCACCAATCAACGAAACTAGCCAATCAAAATGCTCAATTAACAATGAATGCTTACAACAAATTCACGGCAACGCAATCAATTCAAATTATTTAACAAATTCAATTTTTAACGAGGCTAAAACTGGTGCTAATAAAAATGCATGTACAAGTATAGAAATGAGTAGTCAACTAACGAACAATTTACCGTCTGATGGTCACCATGATTTTATGCCATTCACATGTTCTACATTGATGAATCAAGCAACAGATCAACCGATTCAATATCCACCGGTTTTTGAGCCAGAAACATATTCATTATGTGATCCGCATGCTAGTTTGAAGCTAATACGACGTAGAACCGTTAATCGTAACAATAACACCAATAATAACAAATAACATTAATCATATCTTTATCATTAGGTCTTACAACAAGAAGACAAACCGAATTTGATCGAAAATAGAATAGACAAAGACATAATAAAAAAAATTGAAATTATTCCAAAATTCATTTATTTTCATGGTAAAATTTTTCATCACTATAAAGGTCGTAGTTTTTTATTGCGTTGCTTTTTTGCAATTCGATTAGCTTCGATAGCTTTTTTCATAACATTCACTGCATTTCCATTCGATTTGGTTGTTAATTGTCCCAGCTCTTCATTAACCGCATCCGATGCATTCGAATCGATGCTTATTGTACTTGGATATTTATAACTAAATCCTTTCGGAAAAATTGGTTTAGAGAGAAGGCGTTTCAACGATTGTTGCAAATGTTTCAGTTCACGTTGCGCCAAGCTACGTTCAATAGCTCCGCCACCATCATCCGAATCATACAAATCATTTTCACTGAAGTCACTTTCATCATCGATCATAATATCCATTTCTTTTGCGCTCTTTTTGATCCAACCGATATCGGCATTTTTACGTCGAATTTGTAATTCTTTTACATCTATTTGTGTGGCTAGTTGTACGCGGTCTCGTACAGCAGCCAAGTAACGATCAGCAACCGGGAATATTGGCAAATCTTCATCTGTTCCAACAAATTGAAGAAAAGAAAAAACGAAGAAAAAAAAACAATTTTATTTCAAGACAATGCAAATATTTATGTGTATATACACAAATCACTGACTTCTGTTGAGAGCTCGACACAATTTGACATATTCCTGAACTTCTTTTGGTTCCATAAATAGTACTGCGATACCTTCATTTTTACCCCGGGCCGTTCTACCCGAACGATGTATATAATTTTCGCTGGTTCTTGGCACTTGATAATGTATAACGTGTTGAACCAAAGGCACATCAAGGCCACGTGCAGCCACATCAGTTGCAATTAGTAGACCAGTCGGACTATTTGTGAATCGTTCTAAATTCTTTAGCCGCGCACGTTGAGCCATTTTGGCATGCAGTGCCTTTGGTTCGCAAGCCAAAATTGTAAATAGTTTCGTCAAACGTCTGACACAATCAATTGAATTACAGAAAACAATTGTTCGTCCCGAATGCTTTTGCAAAAAATAATACAAATATAAATCTTTTTGTTCGTGTGAACAGGTGATTCTGCATTCCGTTAATCTTTGTGCTGTTCCACCTGTTGTTTGTTTTGGTGTAATGTCGACAATTTTCGGTTGCGATATACCGAAATATTCGATCAATGTTTGAATTTTCTGTTCAGATGTTTGCGGTTGAAGTTTACGTTTTCGATTCACATTTTTCAATTTCAAGTATTGCGGTAGCTCATGCATTAGTGTTAATGTTGCTGAAAATATGAAATTCTGACGTTGCACTCGTTTTACAGGATCTGCATTCAATCGCTCAAGAATGAGCTTTAATTCTTCGAAATGTCCTTTCTCGACCATTCGATCAGTTTCATCAACAACCAAAAAATTAATGTTCTGTATCTTATTTAAATGTTTATTTCCTTCTGTTATTAATTCCCAAAGTCGGCCTGGTGTCGCTACCACTATTTCCGGGCATTTGGATAAAATACGTTCTTGTTTGACCGCTGCTAAGCCACCGAAAACAGCAGCAACACGTATGTCGGTGTACTTAGCTGCCGTCACCAAATGGTCTTTTACTTGCACAGCCAACTCACGAGTTGGAGTCAAAATTAATGCATATAACGGTTCTGAATCACGTTCATTCTCTTCCACAACCAAATCATCGTTAGTTGACTGCTCGAATGTGAAATCGGGAAATTATTTATTTCTTCGGGTGGCGGAGTCCAGTTATCTCGCTCTTCGTGACTCCGTTTATTGCTTTTCATTTTTGTTAAAACTTGACTTTGTTTTTGCGATATTTTTGCCACATTGTCAACTTCTTTCTTTTGTGAATCATTTTTTGGCGATTTTTTCGATAATTTTCGATAATGCTTCTTTCCAGGCGATTGTTTCATTTGTAAAATACCATTTATGATTGGAATACCAAATGCCAAAGTTTTTCCACTGCCTGCAAATTTAATTTGAATGTTAAATAAATCGTAATAATACAATTGATGTGCATATCAATCTGTACCAGTTTCAGCTGCTCCTAAAATATCACGTCGTCCTAATATAGCAGCTGGGAATGTCAATGCTTGAATTTCGGTTGGCTCTTTGAAACCTTTCTCAGCCAGTACTCTCAATATGGGCTCTGCTATCCCCATACCATTCCAACCCTATTTTCGAATAATTCCACCATTATCAATTTATTGATTATATTTCAACGAGAATTAAGTAAAACTCACATTTAGGTCATCGACAGATAGGACAAGTCCATTCTCATTTACATTGTTTTCATTCGGCTCAAGTATTAGTCTTTCACTTTTCATCTTCTTTTTTTCATTCGATTTTTTATCAGCATTAGTTTCTTGTCGCAATAAAACAAATTTACCTGGTGTTGAATTCAATTTTTCAGCTTTTTTCTTTGAGAGTTTCTTTTTTTTCTTCCTTCCGTTTTTACCACATCGTTCACCATCCGAATCACTCTCATCAAAAGTATCCCCTTCTGATTGAAATTTCTCTTTCCTGACTTTTGCTGGTTTTTCTTTGGTTACATCAACACCATTTGCATCCTCTAGAACTTCTAAACCAAGTAAACCCTCAAGACCAAGACCTCCATCGTCTGACAATAAACTACCACTCAGCTTGACCTTTTTCCATTGCGGCGACTTATTCGATTCAGTTCCATTTGAAAATTTCTTCACTTTCGAGGACTTTATCGTTTTTTTCTTTGTTTTCGTTTTTGCCATTTTAATTTTAGTAATTACGGCCTGCAACCAATGAGAGATATCAAAGTGAAACTGGCGGTATATCGCCAAAAAACCATGTGCGTTAAAATGTCAAAAACATGCATGCCATCTGTCAAATGCTTCAACAAAAATAATAAGAACATTTCTGACAGGCGGATTTTCAATTGTAGAAATATTTTTGGTCGTGATGAACATAACCTTTCCGCATCATTAACTTTGTTTCAAATGGTTCGTGTTTTATTGCACACGTCTTACATCGGGACGCTTTATAGGTAAAAAAAAAAATTATCGGAATATTTTATTTGTGTCGAACGAATGAAAAAATAATGTTTTTCGTTTGCTTCAGAGGGGTTGTTTTTATTGAACCCCATTACCGCTATTCCGATACCCGAACGATACAAGGAGTACTGGAAAGGATTGTTAAGATGTTATTTAAAAAACGTTGTGAAGTTACTTGTTCAAGCAGAACAGATGCCAGGGTTCATGCACTAGCCTCAACATTTCAAATTGATATCCCAAATGATGTTAAAGTTGACACTGACGAAATGATAACCGAGTTTAATGAGAAGCTCAAACACCTCAGACAATCGATTCGCATTAATGATATTGAAATCGTTAATAATGAACAGTTTTCAGCATTCCGGAATGTTCTAAGCCGTTCGTATTTATATAGAATCGCTTTCCTTAAAAATATATCCAAACTGAATACTCATTTTGTTAATCACAACGAAACATTATTTCCAATCGAAGAGGTCGATCGTTGCTATTTCATCAAGTTTGTGCTTAACTTAATTTTCAGCTAAAATTTTTGAAACACTCTGTCGTCATAATTGGAAATAATTTTCATTTTAGGAATAAGGAATTTGATATAAATCTTATGTCAAACGTTGCACAAATGTTCGTTGGAAAGCACGATTTTCTGACATTCATGAAATATTCAAAGGAAGAAAAGACGGTAGTTATTCAACGTGAGAATAGTTTTTATTTCAAAATCTAAAAATTTACTTTGTACAGAAAAATCCTTGCTATTCGCAACGGCATATGCTATCAGTATCAGTTGAGCCATCCGAACCTTGTTGCACAACAGAAAATTTACAAATGTGCGAAAAACACTATCAATTTTATGATATTCATTTCACGGCGAGATCCTTCGTCTATAGACAGGTAGAATATCCGATTGATCACGGTTGACAGCGTTTAGTAAAATTCCGGTATATTTTCGATACGCCGCAACGTATCACACATCTTATTTCGATCCTTTTGAGGCGCAATTCACTGCGAATGTGAAACATCAATCGTACGAATATGCAGGAGGGCGATTGATGATTCAAATACGTAGCAAACTTGCGATTTTGAAAGATAGAAACGGAAATGGGTGATCCAACGCAGCGTACTGAACACTTTACAGAATTCCACCGAACGCTACTAACCGAATAATGTTAATATGAATAATATTTTTGACAGATTCGAATAATGGTTGCAGTCCTGATTGCAGTTGGTGAAGGTAAATTGACTAAACGGGATGTATATGAAATGTTAACCATTCCTTCGCGAAAAAATTGGAACTATATGGAGAAAAAGCATTTGCTTCGAATGGCGCCAGCTCATGCATTATACTTCACTGGTATCGAGTATAAACCAACGGAAGAAATGTCTTTAGAGCCCATGGAAATGAATGCACGTGCGGTCAGAATGAAATCGTTTTTCTTGAATTAATCCGAAATTAAATTGAATCAATATTATATTTTGTTTGTTTTGACACTGTCAAATTCAAATTCATTTGTAATAATAATTATTATTATCAATAAAGAGAAATTCCAATTTAAATGTACAAATGTACACGATGAAGACACGAATTTCGCGGATAACTGATTTTTCATTATTTCAACGATAACTGGGTTTTTTACGTGATTCAAAAAGTTCAATATTATATTGTTTGAGTATAGCTCGTTGGTTGTTTGTTGAATATAAATTTGAGATACGAAAAAAATGGATTGGAAAATTGGTTCAACGTCTCAACGGCTCACTATTGCCTTCATTGAAATTGACTGTATTATCTTCATCGTCATTGTTTTCATCACTAGATGATGAATCATCATCGGCAATATTGTTCATTGTTAAATTTCGAAATTCATCCAAAGTTACGGAGAAAAAGTCATCCAACTGAGTTGACCTAAATGAATTATTAATGGAAGATAAATTTGTTATGTTGAATGTTTGTTCAATTTCATCAAGCATATCACGGCGATTATAAGACGAATTAAAATTACTGCTATTACTACTATTGCTACTGCTCGATAGCCGAGAACCGTTCAAACCATCATCATCTTGTTCAGCATCCAAACCATCCATTGATGTATTTATATCGTCTGATGAAACCGTAATTGGTTGATCACTTGCATCATCGTTTCTTTGCTCATTTTGGTCATCAGCATGTGCCAATGTTGAATCAATGATGTCGCTTGCAATGCGAATGACTCGTTCAGTTGCGGCGATTGTTGAAATAAAATTACTGTTGGTATTCATGTTTTCAACAACACGGCCATTTTGTGTTGAACCATCTGTACACCTGCACACAGACAATATTTATAAGCCAATACAATTCAATTCAATATTGTTTGAATATTGAGATATATGTATAATTTTAGTTGAATATATATACTAAAGTCATTTCATACCATAGCCGGAGACCGGCTACACCTTTCTTCGGAATAGTGGCTAAGTCACGTTTAACTTGTCGCTTTCGTAATGGATCTGATTGACGTTGCTGCAACATTTGATCAAAGTCAACAATATACACATACCCGGCCACTAAAATTATGCATTGTTTTTGACCATTCATGTATGCATCTTCGATTTCCTGGCATGTTCTTTCATCATATTGCCACCATCCTAACAGACAAATAAATAAATCAGATTTTGTTGCAATATGCAATATGCAATATGCAATATGTATTTGTAAGAAATTTCAACAAACCATTGCGTCCTTTGTAAAACCATTGAAATTCATTTTGTTCCGAATGACTGGCTGATGTTGATGCAATCGGTTTTACTAGCTGTGGTCGCTCTAAGTATGCTAACGGGAATTCGGCACGGCACATAGCACAACGTTTGTTTTTGAGACCCTGTCCAAAATTATATGTTATGGATAAAGAATTCCATTTTGACAACTCATTCACTCTTACTGATATATACCTTAATGCATAAAAAACAAAAATATGACCACATGGCAGCTTAGTTGGATGGACACATATTTGGAGACAAATTGCACATTCCATTACTTCAAATTCTGCAGAGAGAAACAAAAAATATTAATTAAATTAGAAAAATGCGAATGAAAAATTTTATATTCATTTTTCTATAAAATTAGCAGTTACCTGTTGTTCGAGGTTTGTTATCGACTGTGTGTTCGTTGCTTGTATCGTTTAAGGCTGAATTCGTTCGGTTGATGCGCATATCATGACGGTAAATAATTAAGAATCAGTATGAATAGAGACGCAAAAATAGAAAATGAAGAAAGATAAAAATAATAATGTCAATTTATTCGTTTCAGCTAATTCTGAATAAACAAAAATGAAAAAAAAGCACATCAAACAAACTACGCTACGCTTGTCATCTGCAAATATGCTAATTATTTTGTTTATCATAATAATAATGTTATGATCTTATTCGAAAAAATTTCAATAAATACTTTGAAAGTGTGGTCGTTGATCGTCAACGAAATAAGTTCATTTCAATTAGATTCATTCATTTAATTCAACGATAGGCGATTTGGAGTTATTGCGAAAATTGTCTATTTTAATTACCTTTATCTTCGTCGATCACAATATTTTCATCTTCCATAATAAACACGCTTGAGTTCGCCATTCTATTTTCTTTTGTTGCTCGTGTTTTTTTTTCTCTCCTCTTATTGCTGGCCAACTTTTATTCAACGATGTTCAAACACTATCTGTCCTTATGCTTTGCTATGTCCAAACGGATTGGATGTTTTCTGCAAATGTATGAGTGTTTTTTCTTTTGCTTGGTTATTGCTGGTCTCTTTCAACAGCTCACTTTTTTGTTCATCAAATTCAATTTAATACAATAACATTGTCTGCACCGTTAAAACTGTTTCGGAAACGAGGGAGAAGAAAAAGAAGAAGAAGAAGAAGAAGAATAAGAAGTGAGAAATGAAAATTCACACAAATCGCATTCGAATTCAAATATTGCAACGCAGCCGAACGGCACCATCATGAAGAGTGAGCGAAAACGAATCGAACCGACCCAATACTATGAAGTAGCAAATGATGTCGAAAAAATACACAGCACATAAAATTCGAAATCGTAAATGTGTACTTTATGTGCCTTTCACCTTTTTCGTTCAGTATTCACAGTAGACAGTTGAAGTGAATAATGAATAGCCAACCAAAAAGCAGAAAGTAACAAAAAACATATCATCATATCTATTCAATATTTATGTTCAAAGCTTGTCTGTCTGCCGCAAAAAATAGAGAAATAAAATTGAAGATTTTTTCTGAAAAAAAAACTCGAAAAAGTGTTTATTGATAGTGATTGAACTTAGATGCTCCAATGCTCACATAAATGCGATTATTTAACGGTTCAAACGCATCGAAATGTCAATGTATGCAAATGCGTATCCGAATCGAGGCATTTCCAAACATCATCAACAATCAATTTCGGACATTTTAAATTCATTTGAATTGTGGACACCATTACAGAAAAAAAAACCCGGAACCGTAACTTATTGTACTCAGTACATTTCCGTTAAAATCTTTGGAGTGAACA
Source organism: Mayetiola destructor (assembly GCA_000149185.1). Lineage (NCBI taxonomy): Eukaryota > Metazoa > Arthropoda > Insecta > Diptera > Cecidomyiidae > Mayetiola > Mayetiola destructor. Next base: position 1,525,533 of record GL501545.1, read on the forward strand.
GTTGTGTTTTTCCACCATAATGAACATTCGAAACCATCTAAGAATTCAGACGGTGCATTCGAATCGCCAATTAAGTGCAAGTCCGACGAAACACCGGCTACATAACCGGAATTCCATCGAATACCAGCCGATGTAATCAAACGGATTTATAAGTACATGTGTCAGCATTGATTCAGGAGCTTAAAGCCGACATTATCGTGAACACAATTTAGATATGTGTGATCATGGGAAGGGAGGCTTGTCTATAGATTCCATTGTGCCAAACTAAACTCGGTAGGATCACTTGATGTGCGATGGCATCAATTTTTCAACGGGTTCATATTATTCTTCATCGAATTTTTGAAATATTTGGAAAGTTTTGCAAAAATGCGGCATTTTGAAAAAAAAAAAAACAATTTTGGGAAAAAAACGCATATCTTGTTTGTGGTTTTCGTTTCAAATATCATAAATAATAATTTTTCATAACGGATCGAACATTTAAAGTTAGTTTAGTTTTATGTTTTGTTTTGTTTTCTTATGTTCGTCTTCTTTTTCTGTCAGTCTTTTCATTTTTCGTTTAGCTGAATGATCAGCAATTCGTTATTTTTGATTGTCATCCGATTGAAAGAGATATGATTCCAGCGAATGTTTGGCGAATCAAAGTACACAAAAGTTATTTGAAACGAAATTCAGGTGCATACAAATTCGGCACATAAAAAACGCGATGAAATTAAAGCGATGCTACGTGACAACCAAGGTCACAGTCCAATGAGTCACGTACCATACTATCCAAAGTATTGAAAATTAGATGTCGGACGTCAATTTCTACACAATTATTTGTGCACAATACGAAATTTTTCAGAAGGACAACGATTCGCCCGCGTTCATTAGATATTAAGTTTTACCACGCACAGTGGTTCGTGCCAACCAGTACACTAAAACAACATAAAACACCAGGAAAAAACTGTAGTATTTAGGGCTTCCAAAATATTAGCTTCTCTGCAATACCGAATCTATTATTAGCGGGTATGGTTTTTTTTCATTGCAACTATTCCGAAAAATCAACCGCACGGAATTTCAATCAAATGAATACATTTTTTTCTCATTCATATTTTGCTGGCCACAATTACAACAAATCAAATCATATAGAACAGCTTCTACAACATTAATTTCAGATATTAATTTTTTACTAGTTCCAGTACAGTTTCTATTCGACACATAATTATTAGTTAAAAAAAAAATCAAAAATGGTTCGTGTGATTTTGTTTGGTTTTGCTTGAATATTACAATAATATAATGGTATTATTTTATCACTCATTCACTTGGCACCTACCTGTTTTATTTTGCTCATTTACCGTTAATAATTAATTAACTAGAAAACCAATCTAAAATTGTGATGACTTTGAACACAATTATCGATGGAATTCATACCTTACTATTATGATTTATTTGATCGAATGAATACAAAATTGCAAAACATGAGGTATTTTTTTTTTGTTCGTAAATATTTTTTCTTCTTCTCTGCTCTATTGCCTTGTTTAACTGTGTTGTGATGTTTATATTTCTGCTGAACACTAACACGCTGAACCATTTACTGAAAAAAAATTTGACGTTTCGTCAATGTCGACTCAGTCTGAACGCAGGGCCCACTCATTTTTCTATCAATGAAATCGAAAAAAATAAATATAATCGCATTGAAAATATAAATTGATAATAAATGTAACATATTGATTTAAAAATAATAATTGAAGGACTTGAATAAGTTTTTATCGACCCGGACAATTAAAAATTAATTATTGAAGATCCAGCCCTGCTTAACGTTTATTTTTGTTTCGGTGCCAAAGCCAAAAGATGAAAATTACATCAACTGACATTTGTTGCAAACATCAGGCGTGTGAGCGTTTATTCGTTGACATTAAAACAAATTATTGTTAAAAAAAAAAGTCATTCGTTTTATAATTTCACCACAAATTTTATTTGTGTAAAGAATTGGTTTGTTTTGTGTACCAGATTTGTGTGAATCAGCTATTTACCGGTCACAATAAAATGGTTGAACGCATTCAAGATTTGAATTTACCAAATTCAAATATCACCAAAATCATCAAAGATTCATTGCCGGCTGATGTGAATATGGACAAAGAAGCTCGCATCGCAATTGCAAGAGCAACATCTGTTTTCATCATGTACGTATCATCGAATGCAGCGGCCATTGCTCATAAACAAAGTCACAAAACATTTAGCGCTCAAGATGTTCTGGAATCAATAAGCGAAATGGATTTCAAAAATTTCATTGGACCGATGAAAGGTGCATTGATCACCTATCAAAAATCGATGAAAGATAAAAAGGACAACAAAAAAAGTCTCGATGCTCAAAAATCACTCGTATTGCAACAAGACATTACAATAACACCGATTCCATCAATATCATCAACGAAACTGATGATAACAAAACCACCAACACTTAGTAGCCCGTTAAAACAGGCGATAACGATTTCATCAGATGTTATCGAAATTGATGACAGCGATTAACAAAAGAACAAATTATCAATCTGTATATGATAAATATCCGGAACCACAAATTGATACATTTTGTGTTGATGAAAGACATTCAAATTTAGATATAGTTTATAAAGCATTTCGTTGGTATGATAGACTCTGTTCATTATATATGTTCCGTCTCAAATTAATTCAAACTATTAATTAAGAAGCAAACAAGAAAAACGAAAAAAAAAACACACCTCAACAGCAATACATGCAGTTTATTTAGATTATTTCATATTCAATTCATTTAAAACAATCGAGAATTTTCGATTCTTTCGAAACCAGTTTCGTTTTTTCTTTTGGAAATTCGATACGTTGACAATTTCAAGGTTGAAATTTTCAAAAGATAAATTAGTTTAGCATCACATTTAAAATATTAAAATTAAATGGACATAGAACATTCTATTGTAAGTTAAATAAATATGCGACAGCTGTCGAATTACAGACTGACCAATTCTGCATTTTTATTTGAGAAGTTGCACAGAAGTCCCCTTTCAAAACCTATCAAGCAACGATTCAAAGCCTACTCAAACCGAAACTATGCATGCAAAATTTTTAAAAGACAATAAATTTTCCCTTGACAACAATTTTATTTTATTTCATTCTTTTGTTAGTTTTATTTTTCCCCAGAAAATGAAGTTCGAGAATATTTTTTCTTATTTTGAAATCAATTTGGAAAGCCAAAGAAGGTGTCCTTTGGTTATTGTTTCATTGTTGATATTTCTAGAGAAATGGAAGTTCCACCTAAATCAGGAATTTGAGTTGATGAACAATGTGCAATGTATAGTGTACAGTGTACAGTGTACAGTGTCATATGTTTTAAAATTTCTACATTGAGTTGGAGTTTCGTTTTTCCAGAAATACCAAAGATGAAATCGTCAATTGAACGAAAAATATTTTCAAATATTTTCAAATCGTGATTTAAGTTTAACGTCCATTTCTTTTGTTTATTTTGTAATTTCGACATCCGAAATTTTCTGGAATTTACATTATAATTTATAGTGTATCAGCGAATACACAAAAAAAGAAAAATATATTTCTGAAAAATTTATTTCATAATATCTCATTAGACCAAGTTTTTCTTTTCTAAAAATAAATAGAATATCGGAACACAGTTAATTCAAATGATTGATTAAAATCAAATTTGATCGTGCTCACGAATCGATGTTGATATTCCATTAGATTGGAGATCTTATCAATACACTATGAACATATATGCAAATGTACTGTATGTATCGTAAAATGGTGAAATAAGTTCAAAGAGTGTGTTTGTTCAAATCATTGAGAAAAACTTGGAAATAAGTATTGTATATAACAAAAAAAGAAAAAGAAAAAAAACTAAACATTGTGAGTGATGAGCCCATTTGAATTGATCTTTTTTTTTTTAAATCACAGAGCAACATGATGGTGACAGCACTGTACCAAAAATTTTACTTATTTTTACGGCGACGCTGCTGCTCGCGTTCTTCTTTTTGTGTGAGAATAATGAGCAAACGGCGGAACATCGAAACTAAGTCAAAGAACAAATCCATCGAATGTTTGATACAATCGGTTGATCCAGCGCGACGTTTCTCCATGATCATTTGTGTGTCAAACAATACAAATGCGGCCATTGCGATAAGTCCAATATATAGATGAGCCTGAAAGTGAAATAGAAAACAAAGATTAAATACGACTTACTTATTGATTTATCATCGAATAATTTAATCCGATGGACTGAATAAAACACACCTGAAAGATTATTTGTGATTGAATAAAGATATTTGCCAATCCAAAAAGTGCCATTGTACTCAAAACACTCATAATAATACCGCCCAAAAATAAAAAGCTTCCACGATCAGCTAACAATGCTGAACAACTGAGAGCTACAAATATGACACATGTTCCGATCAATGCAGTTACAACCACTTGGGGCTCAATTGAAATCACAATGTCCAACAGGGGCCCGATCGAATGGCCGGTCAAAAATCCGAATCCTAACAGGCATCCTAATCGTGTGTAAAAGTTCTTTGGGTCGTCTACCGAAAAGCTGAGATATAGTGCCAAACCAATTGATCCAAATGCTGATAGTAGGCCAGCTTCAAAGAGACCAAACAAATGTACAATGGCACCGAGGGATGCACAGAATGTGGTTGCTGCCAAACATGCATATACGCGCAATAAATGATGTCTCACTGGTGCTTCACTGTCGAAAGATATTCAAAAGAAAAAAAAGAAGAAAAATAACGAATATATATACAATAATCTTCATTAATATCCGATATTCAATGAATCGCAATCGATTTTTGAACTAACATATCCATATAAAAAATTGGAAGTGTGCATGCATTCACAAAAATGAGAACTCAAACACGTATATCCAAGACGATGTGTTTCAGTATTTGACGTACAAATAGACAAACGCTGAAACACATGAATAACAACAACAACAACTCAAACACATAAACAACAACTAGCACTGACGTGTATTTGGTATCGGTTTTGACTTTGACCGAATCGAATCGATGTTAACAAAACTCATGATACGAATCGATCGGCCACGTAATGTGTTATAATTTCACCATCACGACACATACTATACATTTTACATTTGATTTAATAATGAATTACAGTTAATTTTCAATAATATCGAACTTTTCCAACTTATCAACGATACAAAACAGAATGTGTGTTTAAGCTTATGAAGCGTTCAAATTGCGAACTTACATTTTGTTCCCCAGATTCTGTGCAAATCTGGTAAATGCATCGGCTGCCGAGGACATTGTAATATGCGCTTTCTCCTTCAATATTTCCCGATAGTAATGTTTCTGAAATTGATATAAATATCTATCAATGGATTTGAAATTTAATCAAATAAATTTGAAAATAATAATTTTTTATTAAGAAATTGAAAATAATGGCAAATTATTTCAATGCTCACTTTTCAGAAAACTATTATTTCGTTTTTCTTTTTTATTTTTCGAGCAAAAATATGAAAAAAAAAATCGCTCTTCAACAGTTTATTTGAAAGAATATCACTTGATTATTCAGAATGTTGTCAAATTGAATTTGAATCGTTTCTTTTTGATCTGTTCTTTTTTCTGGATTAAATTAAATTGAATCTTGATTTGCTAGCGTATGAAGTATGAATAACTTGTGATGTGTATTTTTCGAATTTCCACGGCGCACATCATATACATATATGAATGTAGAGCAATGTATTTCTGATATTTGTTAAATACATACGTTCTAGAACAATGCCACGGCATCCATTTTCAACAGATGGCGCTAAATATATTTTTGTCAATGATGTTTTTTTTAGCTACAAATCGAATGTCAACTTTAATTTCTGTAATTGTGAGCCAATCAAATGAAAAACAATAAAAACTAAAATGAAAAACAATAAAAACTAAAACTTATTTAATAATTGCCAAAAATCGGATCAAACAAACATTGTTTTTGCACTACTTGTTTGTACTAAGTTCATATTCTTTCAATGTCAGTGCTGCCAATATGCAAAAATCAAATAAAACGACAAATATGTCGACGTTCGACGTTTTTCGGGATGTCAAGCAGTAAAATATAAATATACGTACAAATTGAAAAATTATTGAGAAAAAATCACATTCATTTACAAGAAAACGAGATTTAAATAAATCATCAGGTAAATGTTTGTAGTATCAAAATGATGGGCACATAATTTCAATTGGAAAAACTCATGTTTTTCAGTTTATGCATTTTTTGAAGCGTCCAAAACAACGCTTTGATAAAGCAGAACAAATACACAACAAACAACGTTTGAAATAATAAACCAATAGAGAGACGGCTTCAAAAACCGGTGTATTCAATATAAATGGTCAGCCGAGCATTAACCATGGAAAAAACTAGTGATAATTTAACAAAAACCAATAAAAAAACTGATCTTTATAATTATAATTTGGATCATGTTTATTGTTCGGATAATTCAAATTATCGAAATACAACGGCTCATATTAACTTATCGACCACAGCGTCCGATTTAAAGGCATTACGAAAAGAGAATAAACAATTGCAAGCAATGCTTTTATTGCATCTTGATTTGATACAAGAGCAAAGCAATCAGCTCATAGCCAAAGATAAGCAATTATTACAATTGCGTGAAGAGAATGAGGAGCTTCGATTGAAATGTGAACGGAATGTGTTGAATGTTGAACGACGACCGATACACAATCGATATAGTGGTGGTGACAAGGGAAAAAGTAATACTAGTCCAACTGTTGATATGTATTTCACTCAAACTACACAATGTTCACAAAATCGTTCACCCACTGTTGATAAATTAAAGGTCAAATCAAATAAATCGGCAACAGCAGAAAGCATTCTGATAGATGGTTACAAATCAAAGAACAATATCATCCAACCAAAGCTTACATTTACAATGAAAGATGATTCAAATGATATATCTGGCGAACGGCAAATGAACATAATGCGAAACGTTTTCCAAGGAAAAGATCGACCGAAAATTGTTGCCATATCACGACATAGTGAAAAACAAAATTCTGATAAACCAGTTGCTGTAAAATATAGAGCCGTCGAAAGTAGCATTATCGGTAATAAAAATGGCAAATTCATAAGCAAAATCATTTTGCAACGTAAAAAATCGGAAAATGGTGAAAAAATATTTGTGCGAACAAAAAGTTTTGATGTGACCAATACAAATACAGATAAAGAAGAAAAATGGGATCCTGTTACAATCAAAACCGAAAGAGAGGATGATTCAACGGATAATTTACCGTCGATTCATGGTTCACCATCGCCAGCCATTGAAGCTGAATTAGAAGATACAAATTTATCCATTATTGATACATCGATGGATGCACCACTGACACCTGTATCTAATTCAGTTTCCACAACAAAATCAGATGAATCAATTTCATCGCCTGAACTACAAAATATCAAAATCGAACATGACACAGATGATCAACAATGTCCGGATAGCGAATATAATGATGAATCAAATGACGAAGAGCTCTCTAAATTTGATCAAAATATATCCAGTGCAACTGTATCGCCAACTAACTTTAATCGTTCGCCATTACGAATCACATCAATGGATCCATCGTTGACACATCAACCATTATCATTAGCATCCAATTTACTTCAGGCTACAAATAATCGCAAAAATGAAACAAATTCTCGTCAAAGTTCGATCACAACAATTATGTGCTCAAGCTCAAAGCGACACATGTCACGTAATGCATTTCTGATGACTAAAAAGCCATATAAAACGCGAGAATGGCAATTGGATGAAATTGAGTTTGAAACCAAGCAACAAATCACCGATGAACCGTGTAAAGCCGATGACGAAGTTGATCTTGAATTGCCGAAATGGCGAACTTGGGAATTAACCAGTATTCGTGATGTACCACCAGTATCACGGGAATATGAAGACTTGAGTGATGAGGCATTTTCAAGAAGACACGCAAGATTTCTTTTAGATGAACGAAAACGAAAGAAATGGGACGTACAACGAATACGTGAACAACGAACAATTGAACGACTGAAACGGCGACATTGCAAAGATGAATTTAATCAACAAATAACAGGCAATGAAATCATTTCATTTTTCCCATCGGTCGATCAATTAAAAACGATACAAATCACCGATGATTTACCGGTATCGGCCTTTGGTGAAATGATACCATTGATTCCAGCAATTGAATTTGCTTTGCCTTGGCATACAAACGATATAACCGAGGAAAGCATTAAATCATTAGACTGTGCTCAAATATCGCATCAATCAACAACGTTGCCAACATTCAATTTCTCACAAATAAAACCAAATAGTAGTTCTAATAGCGGTATTAATAATTTGGAATCATCATCAAATGTATCAGCCATCGTATTTTTAGCCAAAAAACGTGCCAGCCGTACAAAAACCAATAACTTACATCCTATTCATCCGATTAGAGCTTCAACATAGAAAAATTAGATTTTAAATCTCGAACAAACTATTGTAAAGGCATCGATATTTTTATCAAAATATAAATACAAGTGCCGCATCCACTGCTTATTATTATTATTATTATTGAAAAATAATTCCATTATGGATTCAAAGAATTTTCGTTAAAATTTTTAATTGTTTTTTTATAAGTTTTCATTGCATCAAATTCAAATCATTTTCATAATATTTTTAGCTGTCATTGTATTGTACATAGCTTAAACGGCCGAATCGAATCATTCATTCGGACCGGAAAATCATTTCATTTGAAGCTTCATTCAGGCTTCATTTTGCTTCAATTTTCTCTAATCATTCAAATGGGAAATTTGAATTAATACACAGAAAAAAGAAATTCCGGTATATATCACACTGATCAGTGTGACAACTGCCGTAATATTTTTTCTTGTGTATGCTATAAGTATGTAAATAAAACAATTTTTATTTTTAATTTTTTGTTTTTTTGTTGTTTTTTTTTGTTATTGATCTTTTCAACGCGACGAATAAATATTGTCAATACAAAACTTGATCATCGTCATTTGCAACACAAAAAGACATTTGAAAAAAAAAAGATGCTTGTTCACCGTCTTTCTTTCTTCGTGTGGAATGTTGCTATGAAGATTCATATCTGAAATGCATAACAGGAAAAAAATTCAGATAAAATATTTAAGTATTCGATATGAACGAAATTAGTAGTCTAAATTAATCATGGAAAAGAGATCGCTGAATAAAATATCGACAGTGAAAAAAAAAAATGATCGAAATCCAACGGTTAATTAACTCGTTGTCGTTGATATGAGGTTTCAATTGACTGATCAACAATCCAATATATGTATCGCTTCGATCGATTGAAAGTGAATCAAAGCGGATCTTTTACGTAACAGGTTGTTGCTGAAAACAGTATAAACATTTTCACTCTTTTTGGAAATGATCTATCTCATATTTTAATGCATTCGAGGGTGCGGATGAACATTTTATGGGCCGTATGAATTTAAATTGATTTTGTTGCATTTTATGACTGGCAAACAAGAATGTATAAATTCAAATTCTGTAGTTCAAGTTCGTAGGTATTTCTTTATAAATAATTGAATAATTAAATTCGATCGGTAGTTTAATGAAAGTGTTTAATACACATTGATGCCTCAATGCACACAGCTACTTGCTGATTAAAATACAAATACTACATCCACATTTCATGAGCTGTACATATTGACTATGCTAAAAAATAAAAATAAAAATAAAAATGGAAGAGAACAAATGCAATATCATCGACCATCGTCGAAGCAATTCCATAAAACTGGATGACATTAAATAAGAAGATTCTGTGTCGATTATACCGCTTCAAATCTCTTTAATAACGTCTAATTTATTCAAATTATCTTATCTTCTTCATTCTGAAATGACTAATTTTCCTCCTGTTTTCTGTTCAAGCATTTGTCTTTTTCCATTCATTCCATTTTAAGACGATAGCATGATTATGTAGGTGCATGATTTTGCTCATTTTTATTATTTATTTCTGTATTTGTGTTTTGTGTTTCAATATATTGTTTTGTGTATGTTTTCGTTTGCTAGTTTGTATTGGTTTTTGTGGATTGTTCATAGTTTCTCTATTCAAAGTTTTTCTTTTTTTAGCTTGGACTTCTTGCTTGTTTGGTACGGATTCCGTTTCGGATTCGCATCAACACATTTGTTGTACATATTTTCTCTCCCATTCTTCTGGTCGTCGTTTCATATTATTTTGAATGAGTTTTTTTATGTTATACTACAACTTTTTCATTTTCAGGCTGACAATCGGTCAGCTTGTATTGCTGCTGATGTTGTGAATAACACGAGAGATCATTAGCAGTGCATTCGGGATTTGGCGCTTCAATATGAAACGTATTATTCGATCGTTTTCCATTCGTTAAATTATTATTATTATTGTTTCGTGTAATTTTTACTTCTAATTTATTTTTTTTCAATTTGGATTCAGAACGTGACCGTATACAAAATCGACGAACTATCATCAGCGGTTTTTCGTTATTTTAACCAATTGTGTTAAAAAATTTCATTCATTCAGTGAATTTGCTCAAATGTAAGGCAACGCAAAACCAATACAGTTTATAATATAGTTTGTGATGTGAACCACAAGGATAAATATTGTTATTAAGTGTTGAAAATCTCACAGATATGTAAGTTTTTTCGATCCATCAAATTTCAGGCCATCAATGGTTCGGAATTTCGTTTTCCCCTAAAATATTGATCGTAGACAACAATTATAAACAATTCGATTGGTTCTCATCGACGTATCGTAATACATGTAGTAAAGAATTAATCGATCCGTTTCACCGTTTCCTTTAATCAATTCAATTCAAAGTGAATGATTTTTTTCCAGAATTACCATAACTTCGTACACAGTTGACGAGAAAACTTCCAATATTTTGACAAAAGTGAAGTAGAAGCAAAATTCAAATGAACATGAGCCAACCAAAGCAAGACTCTTTTTTTGTTGGGTTTTTTTTTTCGATTCAAAGTCTCAAAAAATTATAAACATAAAAAAAGATCAAAACACGAATTATACACTTTATATTCTGAACGACGATATGAATACAAAACGTTTGATAAGTCAGAAAAAACGTTGACAGAGCAAAAATATGTGCGATGCATTTCGAACTGTTCCATATGAATGAAGCTTTAATGAGGCTAAATAACATTGTGTTCTGATTAGGAATTTTATGTATTTGCGATTTATTTTTTATTTATTTTTCTTTTTTAATTTCTTCGTTAATGCACAAAGCCATTCGGAATATGAGACCAAAGAGTTGTACTCAACAGGTTCCTAGATATATTAATTGGTTGTATGTTAATGTGAAATCACATATATGTATATGCCACACCAGCCGAAAGATCTCAATTGCTCGTAGACACAATCTTAAACATATCGGTTTGCTTTGAATAGTTGCCCACACAAATTCATTACTGTAACGCAAATGGACAAATTATATTATCCGAATTGGTAGATTGAAGTGATCACGATCAACGATGTTATAGTTGCAGCCAATGCACTTGTACCACAACTACTTTCTCAGTGTAGCGAGTCTAAAGATTTCCTATGGAAATGATTTCCAATTTAAAACAATAATTCTTAAAAGAAATTTTGTTTTGAGTTGGGAATAATTTCCATAGGAGATCTTTAGAATCGCTACACAGTTCTTTGAAAAAATGAACGATCAAGAAAAATCTACACTTACACTTACATTTCGAGCAACTCAAATACCAAAACCGATTTTTACCTCATTTTCATTTTATCATTAAATGAATTCAATTTTTTTTTTTTTTTCATTTTCAATAACAATCAAAAGTCGAAATTCAGAAAGAGAAAAGAAAATAAACCGAAATACGAAACAATATAATTTCTGTATACGATGCACATTAACAAGACAGCGTTGACATGGAGAACAAAATCGTTTGGTTGCCAAAATATATTTGCATATTCATGAATAACGAATAATAAAATGCCATCCACATCATTTTGATGAAATTATTCTTATTTAGTTGACACAAAGGAAGCGCTTATTGTTTTATTATTTTATTTGCATGTTTTTCAACAAAGCCGTTCATTGTACATCACACAATATAAATCCTATTTCATTATATCAACATGATCTTATTTCGAATCGAAAAAAAAAAGAAATAATAAAAATGTGTGCCGTTTATTATTATTAGAAAATGCTGATCTAAGTGCACATTTTAAAGACCGTTAAATGTATGGTATATTTATGAATTGTTACTTCGTTTGACAGTGCCAATCGAAATCTCTATTGATTTTTCAGGAATTCATTTTTCAAAAACCATGCAAACTTAACAGAACAAAAAAATATATTCTCACATATAAATCGGTGTTCATTAATAAATGAATGCAATGAGCAGTGGTCTGAATATTCAATGAGAATGAAAAGAAATGAGAAGCAACACAGTATGTCGGATTCATTGAAGGAAGACCAATACTGCCAGCATTGGACCGTGATTTTGAAAAGAAGCCGATTTTATATGAATGCTAAAAAAAAAAGAACGGATGCAAAAATATCTTGCCATTTGTAGGATGTGTACACTTGTGGCAAAATAGATCGAGAATTATCTACAATCTACAATTTGTAAACGAAATAAATTTAAAATAGAGCGATTCAATACCATTTGTTCGGTGATACATGATGGAATTTGTAAAATTTGTTCAAAACCAAAACTATTGAAAAATAAGTTCGAGGCTCCTTGAGTCCTTGAGTTCTGGTGAAATATGTACAATCATTGTACTACAATGTAGATTTTTCAACGGTCACCAACGGCGCCTAGCAATGAGTAATCGCTCTGTAAAATCGGGCTTTGAGCGTCGATTCGATAGCGATTAAATAGCACAAATCTTTAATTGCATTATTTCTTTTATTTTAAGTTTTTGAATGGGAAACAGTTCTTGTGCGGAAAGTTCAAAGGAATGAACATATCAATGGGACAGAGAAAGAGAAAAAGAGAGAAAGCGTAAGAAAGAATGTTTTTATTCATGAATCTTAATAGATTTCAACACTTATATTTCAACTGAATATGAAGATCTGACTAAATTTCATGATGAATCTCGTACTTCTGTTCTGTTGTTACTGGTCAGTTGTAATTTCTATAGAAATATAGAGATATATCTCTTTCTCGTAGCAGTGCTCGAAGTCGCTCATTCTCCTGTTCCATTATTTCTGAAAATGAAAAATGGACTAGTTAGAAAGCGATTCCAATGAATAAAAATAATTTGAAAGAATAG